>OZ012740.1:141741858-141999399 GCA_963859935.3 Lathyrus sativus | reverse complement strand
CTCACTTGTAATAACAAGTAATGATAGAGAAACTCAGAGGCAAATGATAACAATAAAATGCTCAAATAACATCACAAGAATTTTAATGCTAAAATAATATGATCAAAGCAAAGGACTCAACATGATAACAATCAAAGTTGGTTAGCAAGTTAATTATAAAATGTCAAATGTATCAACATGGCATCAAGAAACATAAATAAATCTCATATCAAAACAAATCCACAAGCATACACACAATGACACGTTAAAATGAAAATCATAAATTAAATACACATAAACATGGTATACTCCACATGAAGGCACATAAACATACATGACATCCAATCAAACATGAAAAATAAGTTAAATAACAAATATAAAAGATCTATTAATAGACCAAAGAGGCAAGTGAAGCTCATGGTATAACCATATGTGGAGATACATACAAAACATGTCTCTTGAGTAAAAAACCAAGGAGGACAATCTCACTACATAACCAATCTTCTTACCAAATACTTATTCAATTCAAATTGACCAAGGAAAACCAAAAGAATCACCAAAAGAAACAAGAAAAAATCCTTAAAACCTTAAAAGACACACAAACTTTAAACACATGAAAATACCTTGAATATAAACATTTTTCAAGTTTTCTTTTTAGAAATAGAAGATAGACATGAAAATGAGATCATAGCAGAAAGAATGGACTAAAAAGCCCTTGGGATCACAAAGATATGATGGTTTAAAGTTGTGAAGAAAAAAGGAGAAAAACATGAATAAAAATTAAGGAAAGGCACTTGGAGGGTTTGAACCCACGCTGTCTTACTCATTGTACAAAATCTTACCAAACCAACCACTGTGCGCTTCAGGTAAACCTATGACTACAATAGAGTAAATATGTAAAAACAGAGCAAAGACAGGAAAATAAAAAAAGAACAAAAGAGTCAGGGGAGAGGGGGGATTCGAACCCCAGACTCTTAAGGCCAATGCACGCTGCCTCTACCATTGGGATGGCTATACATCCATTGTATAAGCCACCCTCATAACTATATATTTTAAAAACATATATCCACTGCCAATTCAGCAAAAGACCATCCAACTCTGCTTCTTCTTTCTTTCACTTCTCCTAGACTCTCTCTCTCTCTCTCTCTCTCTCTCTCTCTCTCTCTCTCTCTCTCTCTCTCTCTCTCTCTCTCTCTCTCTCTCTCGTGCGTGAACAGCAACAAAGCCAGAACTTCACCTCCACATATCTCACTCTACTTTCCATAAAAAATGAGGATTCTAAAAACAACTTATTATACTTTTCAACAGGAACACAAATATGCACTTATCACAACCTAAAGCTAAACATACAAACTATGAAAACTGGTCAAACTGTATGGCATCACCACAATATCATGTATGAAAAGCCAAACATTTCTTGTGCATGCAAGACATGTTGCGATACAAGCACCGAGTAAACAACATAATAAACATTTTTATTCACATGAGAAACAAAGATAACGTGAGAGTAAAGAGTTTAAAGGAATAGATGCTTACCTCTTGGAGAGAGCCGAAGGTCTCTTAAAATGGTCTTACAGAAGTAGAAAAGGATATTGCTCAACCTTTTCACCTCTAGAAAGTAGGAATGGGTGGCTGGCTTGCTTGGAAAGAACTCCTTCCTTCAAACCCGACAACTTGTGTAAAGTAGAGGATGAAAATGGTGAATCTTTATTGAGACATTATAGTTTGTGTTTTATGGTTGGAGTCTTCTTAAGTTGATGTTTAATGAAGGTTTATGGAGTTTGTTTGGAGTTTAGATGAGTGAAAAAGGTTTTGGAGTGGATTTTGGAAAAAACAAGAGGTTATCTGGCTTGCCAGAAAATGAGGTTTCTTGGTGTTTTTTCTCTCCGTTTTTTCTTGTCCAATGACGCTTGTTATGCTATGATTATATCTTCTTCCCCCTTGTAGGGTTTTGGAGACATACAAGAAAAGATCCTCCCTTGGTCAAAAGTGAAAGTGACCTATGTGGGGCTGCATAAGTTAGCATGATTCAGGTTCTTGGGAGCTTGTGTTTTTGGAGTGTTGTGGCAGAAAAATGCAGACAAGTAGGTGAGGGAAGCCCAAGGCAATAACTTTAGGTTTTTTTGATCTTCCAAGTATGCATGTGTCGCAGCTGCGAAAAACAACCGGCGGAAAATAGAAGAGTCGTCATCTTTCGTTATTTATCCCAAAGAGAGGGAAATGAAACGATCGGAAAAACCTGACGAAAAGGAAAGACAAGGTCATCACAACCAACTCCTGGATTCGGGAGTCGGTTACGCAAGGGGAAGGTATTAGCACCCCTAACGTCCTTCGTACTCGACGGGATCCATGCTTGTTGTCTATCTAAAAGGGTTGTTTAAACTATCTACGCTACCAGCTTGCGGGACAAAAAGAAAAAGAAAAGAGACTCGGCAGAGCATCGCCGCTCTGTGCCTACGTATTCCCTCGTGCAATGGGAAAGTCAGAGTCAACGTAGTTCGGCTAACTACGTGAGAGAAAGGGGGAGGTTGCTCGCCAAGACATCGCATCTCGTGCCTACGTACTTTCATCTGGTATGAAAGATCATAATGAACATAGTTCGGGCAGACACGAAACCACAGGCTGATTAAGTGTTTTATCCGAGTAGAGTTAAACATCCGTTCTAGCAGTTAGGGACAAAGCCTGTTTGCGGTAGAACCGAAGTTTAACAACACTCTTTTCTGAAAAAGAAATTTGATTAATCCCGAAGGAAAAAGGGTTTGAATTTGTTTTGTGTTTTTTAGGGAAGAAGTTTTTTGAATTTGAGTGTTTATAATGAATGTTGTACTAAAGTCTAGAACCTAGGATCGAATGCGTCACATATCGTCCTAAGGACGTATACTAGACACTCTAGGTAATTGAGGAGAAGCCCCTCAATCACCATTTCCCAAGTATAAGGCTCATGGCACAATATCCATTATCTTTATTAAATGCTTTAACATTGTATGAAGATGAGAAGAGAAGACTCACTGAAGGTCTAAGGGAAACTCAGCCCTAACGTTGTCATGCAAAGTGATCCTAGAGTTTGGATTGAAAGGGGAAACATCTATCCTAATGTTAGCATACTTGGATTGAACGCCTAATGTCTCTCTTACTCACATCCTAAACGGAGGGACTAGGAATCCTATGGGGATCATGGCAAGAAAACACAAGAAGAACAAAGGAAGAATCAATCACAAGTAGAGAAAATGCAAACATGAAAATGCTCAATTAGAATGGTGGGAGGGAGGAAAAAATGTGCGGGGCAGCAGCCGCCACAAGCGCGTCTCGACCTCAACAATGATGCAAGAATGATGCAAACACGTGGGGAAAAGCGAGAAATGCAAGCAATTAAACATGCAAACGAATGATCGATTCGAACCACATACACAAGCATGTAACAAATGGAAAATGATCATACATATCAACAACATCATGATTAATCAACCACAAACAGTGACAATTGGCCAAAACAATTCAATCCTAATGCATCACACTGATCTATGATGATTCAAATCGAATCAGTATGCGAACATGCAAACAAAAAAGCAAACATGGCATTCTGGTGCAGTGTTAATCGGTTAACACATACTATTAATCGATTAACCTGTGTAAAACAAGTGAAAATATGGAAATTCGTAGGTGTTAATCGGTTAACACCAGGCGTTAACAGTTTACACCCTGAAACCTTTGAAAAATTTGAATATTTGAATTGGTTAACCAGTTAACCATATACGTTAACCGGTTAACACTGTACCAGAAGTGAAAAACAGCAACAGAAAAAGCACTTAATGCACAAAATCACTTAATCAAGTGATCCAACAGATCAGCTTATCAAATAAGCACGAAATTACACCTGCAAACAGAAAACCAATAGACACGCAAACATGTCCATACAACACAATCGCAATTCACACGGATCGGAATCCACCAAAATTCAATCGAATATGAAAATCATCATGGAAATGCAAATAAGCTCAAAAACAGTTATGGATCTAGAATCTTCAACCTTCGAAGCGGAGATTTGCTCCGGTTACTGTTGATCTTGTTGTAATTGAGTAGTTTAAACGCTAGAAACGCGGAAAACTTCGAGATCCAAGCCAATTGTAGTTGTACGAACGAAGATCCACCAAATTCGAGTCGAAGCGCTTCGAATAATCACTTCCAACTAAAGCTCCAAAATCAGATCTCAATTTGCACAAAAATTGGTTATGAAAATGGATCCAAAGACGAGGATGGATGAAGGCTTATGCTCAAGAATCCATTGATTTCAATGAAAAATCAATGAATCCTAATGAAAAAGAGCTTTGTGTGTGGGTTTGGGAAATGGAGAAGTTGAGAGAATTTGAGAGAATTTGATCAATTCTGAAAAATGAATGTAAGAAATGAGAATTGGCTCCTTTTGGTTTGGATTAGATCATTTAAATACCATCTAGGTTTGGATCCCAAAGGTGGGGTTTGGACTTTGGATTGGAAAGTTGGTTTGGAGCTAGGCATGGGAATTTGGAGGGAATATTGAAATAACCAACTTTCAAGAACATTCTAGATCCTTCTTTTTGGTAAAAATGAGTTTCAAGGTGATCAAAATTGGACCCCAAGTGCAAATGGCTTGCAAAATCACGTACAGGGAAAAATCTGCTATGGTTAAACAGTTAACCATATGTGTTAACCGGTTAAGACTGTTAAAACTTCAATTCTGGGCTGATTCACCAATGGTTAATTGGTTAACCATATGTGTTAACCGATTAACACCTTCAAAAATTTGAATTTGGCGCCTTTTGGAGGGAAACTTTCCCGTTTGCCTGTTTCTCGCCGTTTTGAGCTCTGGTAAGCTTTCAACACTTGCTCTTGAATACTGTGACTGTGATAATGCTGGATATAGACTGAATGTTGTCTCCTGATCTGAGCATAACCTGCAAAATAAAATCGGCCGCTCGATTGCTAGGCAAAATAAATGTCGTCTCTCCTGATGCTCGCTGCTCAATTGCTTGCACGGGAATGAAACCTGAGCCACGGGAACCTTGATCCCCTACCTCGAGAACCAATGCCATGCAAAATGCGGATGCCATATGAAATGCAATGAAACATGAGCTAGATAAAGGAATAGGTTGGGAAAATTTTGGGGTGCAACAGCATGCTAAGCTCTTTTTTTGTGCCATTTGTTGCTTTAAGTGATGGGAGCCCAATATGGTAAGTTTTGGGATTAAGAATGACATGTTTGGTGCACAAGAAATAAGGCTTTGGGTGCTGAAATGGTTTGTCACATTTTGGCACAAATTCTGGTCATGGCCTAGGAAAGTTTGGCAAGATGCCAACATGGTTGCAAGGTCACTTTAGCACATGATAACTTCATGGATAACGACTCAATTCAAGAGGTTTTGAGTTCATTGGAATGAGGGCATGTCACTAAACAACTTTCATGTTTAAAACTTTTTTATTTGAGGCTTGTATGACGATGTAAAATGGACATGAAAAATGATCCAACAATCTGGCCTAGGACTTAGCACGCGTGGCCTGGTCATGACTTGGGCAAACCTTGGCAACTCTTGACACCTATGTTCATCACACCATATCTTGAGTTGTAGAATCCCAATTGGGGTGTTCTTTAGATTCTTAGAAAGATGAGACGGAGGAGAATAACTTTGATGTGGTAAACTTTTGGATTTGAAACTTAGAACGATCAAAAAGAAGGCTTGCAAGTTGAGCAAAAACATGACTTGAAGTGCCTTGGCAACTAAGGCATGTTTCCTAACTTGTGCCCAAAATCACCAAACTTTGTGATGTTATAACTCTTCACTCCTTGATCCAATTGAGGACTTCTTTATATGCTTAGAAAGCTTAGATCAAGAGGAATAACTTTCATGTTGGATAAATTTTGATTTGAGGTCAAGAAACCCATGAAGCCTTGGTTGGAAGTTCTTGCAAAAATGTTGCCCTAGGTTTTGCCTTACTCTGACCTCCACTTGAAAACATCATAACTTGAGTTCTAAAAATGATCTTGAGGAGTTATTGGTATCAAAATAAATCTAAAGAGATGATATATAACTTTCATGTTGATGGACAATACAAATTACACTTGGAACCATCTTGAATTTGACCTTGAAAATCACTTCAAATGATGACTTTTTAACTTAGAAATTTTCATCAAGAAACCCCAATTCTTTAGATCTCCTAATTTTGTTGTTACAACTTTGACTTTTGATGATCCAACCATATGAGATGATAGAATAAGGCCTCTAAAGCTTAGGATTGACCATAAAACTCAAGATTTGACTTTTGTGATGCCTCAGCTGACTTTTGAATCAGATGAAGTTAATGCCTCTCCTATCCACTTAAGAAACTCTTTACTTGGATTTACTTGGACCAAATGACCTCTTATTAACCCAAGAATGTGTGAGGACCTCCTTGGTTGATTTCCCACTCAACTCATTATTAATCAAAGCTTCCTCCTCTTCTCCAAAAACCCTAATTTCAATAAAATAAACAAAACAAACAAAGCTTGATGATTTGGTTAGTGATGCAAGGATGATTGACCTATGATGCTCATGAAAATGTTGATGACATGTAAGGGGTTAAATTTGGGGTATGACAGTTTCCCCTATTTAAATATCTTTACCAGATGACGTGAGCGATGACCATCCTCACAAAATCAAGGTGAAAAGTATTTAAATATAGCAAACCGAAAATTTTATCCTTAGATGCAATGCTATGCTAAGGACAACGAAAACTATGCAAATGCTAACATGCCATGAACTCTATGTTAGAACACAGATTGGTTCTTAATAATATCTCTATGTTTTGATGATAACTATTATGAAATTTTGTAATGAAGAATTATATACTCTAAAATTTGCTTTAGAATGTTTTCTGCAGATGTTAAAGTAAATACCACTCCAGAAGCAAATTAGATCTGAACATAAGAAATATGCAAGGCTATGAAGCGTCAGAAGCATCTCTTAGAAGATTCTGAATGCTGCCACCACAAGATTCTGAGCACTGCCTCCAGATAGATCTGAAGTAGAAGCTACAGAAGAATCTGAAGCAAGCCAGAAGCATCTGAAGCAATGAAGAAATCTGTATGAAGATTTTTCAAGCACAGTTACTTCAGAAGACTCTGATAGTACTAACGCTGCCAGTACTGAGGATCTGACCCAAAAACTCTGCTATGAACTTATACACGCTGAAAGCACACTTGCTGCAAAGACTCTGATTCAGCAAAACTCTGATGAACATCAGAAGGCTCCGACTGACTTAGACTCTGATGATTCTTACTGAAAATTGTTGAAGAAGAATTCAAAGATTATGTCCGTTGGAATATCCAAACGACTCTTTCCTTATTTATGCTAGACACAAGAACACAGACAAAAAGGATTTATCTGTGCATTCTTCTTCTAGGAAAGGTCACTTGATGTGAAGACAAAAAAGGCTCAGACCTTTTGGTACACTATTCTCAACGTGAAAAGCTCTTGGATCACTGTGCCTATAAAAGCAAGTCTCCATTCATCTTCTTGAGTTGACGAATACACTTGAAAAGAATTCATTAAAAAGCTCTCATACAACTCATATATTCTTGCTAGAATTATTTCATTGTTCTTAATCTTAAGTGAAAAATCACAGTTGTGATAAAGCTTTATTAGAAGCATTTTTACACTTGTATTTATTATTATATTTGATTGTAAGAGAACCTTAAGAAGATCCAGTTAGGATCAGTAGTTCTTGAGAAGACTTTGAACAGTTGTTCTTAGTGCTTACTATTGTAATCAGTTGATTAAATAGTGGATTAAGTCCTTGTTTGAGAAAGGCAAATCACTCTAGAAAGGGTGGACTGGAGTAGTTGAGTTCAACGAACCAGGATAAAAATACTTGAGTTTTTACTTCTAAGTTTTATCTTCATACTTATTCAACCCCCCCTTCTAAGTATTTTCTCACCTTCAGTTGGCATAAGAGGTCCGGTTCTGTGTGTGCTACCACTTCACAGTGACAGAAAAGATCCAGTGAGAAAAACTTTGATATATATTTGGTTGGTACTATGGCTGATACTTCAATATCTAACATTAACAACAAATATGAAGAAAGGGATAGAATCAGCACTAAACCCCCTATGTTTGATGGGGAGAAATTTGATTATTGGAAAGACAGGATTGAAATTTTTTTCCTTGGTTATGATGCTGACTTATGGGATTCGGTCATAGATGGATATGTTCATCCCATTGATGGGAATGACAAGAAAATAGATAGAAAATCTATGACAGAAGCCCAAAAGAAGGAGTTTAGAAATCACCACAAGGCTAGAATAATATTGTTAAATGCAATATCTCACACTAAGTATGAAAAGATCACAAATAGAGAAACTGCATTTGACATGTTTGAGTCCTTGAAAATGACTCATGAAGGAAACCTTCAAGTAAAAGAGACCAAGGCTCTGGCTCTAATTCAGAAGTATGAAGCTTTCAAGATGGAAGAAGCTGAATCTGTTGAAGCCATGTTCTCCAGATTTCAAATACTTACAGCTGGACTAAAGGTTCTGGATAAAGGTTACTCTACTGCTGATCACATGAAGAAGATCATCAGAAGCTTACCTACCAGATGGAGACCTATGGTGACTGCGCTGAAAATGGCTAAAGATCTGAACCAGATTTCCTTGGAGGAACTAATCAGTTCACTGAGGAGTCATGACATTGAACTTGAGGAAGATGAGCCTCAAAAGAAAGGTAAGTCAATTGCCTTAAAATCTAATAAATTTGCTAAAGCGTTGCAGGTAATAGAGGAAAGCTCTGAAGAATCCTCATCTGAAGATGAAGATGAATTATCCATGTTGTCTAGAAGAATAAACAAACTCTGGAAGCATAAAGAAAAGAAGTTCAGAAACTTCAGGAAGCCTGACCAAAGAAAAGAATCTTCTGGACACAGAAGATCTGGAAAAAAGGAGGTTGTCTGCTACGAATGTAAAGAACCTGGGCATTACAAAAATGAATGTCCAAAGCTGTTGAAAGAAAATCCTAAAAGAAAATCTGATAAGAAAAAGAAGGTTCTAATGGCAACCTGGGATGATTCAGATACATCTGAATCTGAATCTGAGTCAGAAGAGGAATGTGCCAATGTAGCATTGATGGCAGACATAGAAGATTAGGAGGAAGGAATTTCGGGATCTAAATCTGACTCTGAATCTGACTCTGACGCTGAAGAGGTAATGGCTAAACTCACTAAAGATGAACTTATCAAAGTGTTATCAGAAGTTCTGAAGAGCTGTAACAATATTAAGCTCAAATACAAGGAGCGTCAAAGCAATCTTGTATCTGAGAATAATATTCTCAAATCAGAAGTGGCTGAGCTAAATGAAAAGAACTTAAAAATGAAAAATGATTTTGAATTAGCTCAACAAGACTCTGATTCTGAAACTGAGTCTGAATGCAAAAATATTTTGGAAAAATATGACTACAGCTTTCATAAGTTTCTTGCTAAAAGCATAGACAGAAGCAAAATGGCTTCTATGATCTATGGAGTTAGCAGAAATAACAGAAAAGGAATTGGATATAAATCTTCCTCTGATTTAAATCTAAAACCTGTTGATAAAATTATCATCAAGAAGACTCCTTTATATTCCCATTTTAAATTTGGTCACTTGAATGATATTAAACACACTCGTTCTGAAAAGAACAGTCATGTGTTTAAATCTAAGGCTAGTCAGAATAAACCTTATGTTGAAAAACAGAAGTTTAGACGAACCTTTAGAACAACTAACCCAAAAGGACCCAAGAAGATCTGGGTACCTAAGAGTTAAATAATTCCTGTTGCATATGTTCTTAGCAGCAAGGTCAGGACGCCAGTCATGGTACCTGGACTCTGGATGCTCGCGACATATGACGGGAGAAAGGTCTATGTTCCAAAGTCTGTAGCTTAGATCTGGAGGTGACATGAAATTTGGAGGGAATCAGAAGGGCAAGATCATTGGATCTGGAACTATTGGAAATGGTAACCTTCCCTCTATTACTAATGTTTTACTTGTAGAAGGATTAAAGCATAATCTATTGTCCATAAGTCAATTAAGTGACAATGGTTATGACATAGTCTTTAATCAAAAATGTTGTAAAGCTATTAGTCAAAAGGATTGCTCAATCCTATTTAGTGGAAAGAGGAAGAACAACATTTATAAAATAAATCTTTCAGAACTTAAGGTTCAGAATGTTAAATGCCTCTTGTCTGTTAATGAGGAGCAATGGGTCTGGCACAGAAGATTGGGGCATATTAATATGAGACGTATATCTTAGATTAATAAACTTAATCTTGTTAGAGGACTTCCTAAGTTGAAGTTCACCTCAGATGCTCTTTGTGAAGCATGTCAAAAAGGGAAGTTTTCAAAATCCTCTTTTAAATAAAAAAATGTTGTTTCTACTTCCAGACCATTAGAATTACTTCATATTGATCTATTTGGACCAGTGAAAACTGCATCCATCAAAGGCAAGAAGTATGGATTAGTCATTGTTGATGACTATAGTAGATGGACATGGGTAAAGTTCCTAAAACACAAGGATGAGTCACATTCTGTGTTCTTTGACTTCTGCAAACAAGTCCAGAATGAAAAAGATCTCAAAATCATAAAAGTCAAAAGTGATCATGGTGGTGAATTTGAAAACAAATATTTTGAAAAATATTTTAATGAAAATGGCATTGCTCATGATTTTTTCTGTCCTAGAACTCCACAACAGAATGGGGTTGTAGAGAGGAAAAATAGAACTCTACAAGAAATGGCCAGAACCATGATCAATGAGACTAATCTGGCAAAGCACTTTTGGGCAGAAGCAATCAACACAACCTGTTACATTCAGAACAGAGTGTCGGTAAGACCTCTTCTAGAAAATACTCCCTATGAATTGTGGAGGAACAGAAAGCCCAACATTTCATATTTTCATCCTTTTGGATGTATTTACTATATGTTAAATACTAAAGAGAATCTCAACAAGTTTGATTCTAAAGTACAAAAGTGTTTCATGCTTGGGTAGTTTGAACGCTCTAAAGGCTACAGAGTATACAATACTGAAACATAGATTGTGGAAGAATCTATTCATGTTAGATTTGATGATAAACTTGGCATTGAAAAGCCAAAGCAGTTTGAAAGTTCTGCAGATAGAGAAGTAATTCTCACAGACTCTGAAGACTCAGAGGCACACAAAGCTCAAGTAAAGGAACCGGAAGCAACGCCAGATGCAATTCCTTTGACTTCTCAGATGAACAACTTAAACATTTATGAAGAATCAACTGTTAGAGGATCATCTTCCAGAATCAAAGCTTCTCATCCAGAGAATGTGATCATTGGAAAGAAGGATGACCCTATCAGAACAAGATCCTTCCTCAGATAATCTGAAGCATCATTATTTGGATTGGTGTCAATAATTGAACCAACCTCTGTGGATGAAGCTCTGCAAGACAATGACTGGATTATTGCCATGCAAGAAGAGCTAAATCAATTCACAAGAAATAATGTGTGGTATTTAGTTCCAAGACCAAAAGGATTCAACATAATTGGAACTAAATGGGTCTTCAGAAACAAGCTTAATGAGAAAGGAGAAGTTGAAAGAAATAAGGCAAGGCTAGTTGCTCAAGGATACAGTCAGCAAGAAAGAATTGATTATACAGAGACTTATGCTCTTGTTGCAAGGTTAGAGTCTATTCGTTTACTCATTTCTTTTGCTGCACAATATAACATCACTCTATATCAGATGGATGTTAAAAGTGCCTTTCTAAATGGTATTATAGAAGAAGAAGTTTATGTTCACCAGCCTCCTGGTTTTGAGAATGAAAAATTTCCAGAACATGTTTTCAAACTAAAGAAATCTCTGTATGGTTTAAAACAAGCTCCCAGAGCTTGGTATGAGAGGTTAAGCAATTTTCTTCTGGAGAAAAATTTCATCAGAGGCAAAGTGGACACAACACTCTTTTGTAAAAAATTTAAGAAAGATCTTATAATTTGTCAAATATATGTGGATGATATTATATTTGGATCTACCAATACTATGTTGGGAAAGGAGTTTGCTCAATGTATGCAGGCAGAATTTGAAATGAGCATGATGGGAGAATTGAGAGTCTTTCTGGGAATTCAAGTCAACCAAACTCCAGAGTGAACTTACATTCATCAGACCAAATATGTTAAAGAACTTCTGAAGAAATTTAACATGACTGATAGTAAGATGGCAAAGACTCCCATGCATCCAACTAGTACACTAGGCAAGGAAGATGTAAGTAAGAAAGTAGATCAGAATCTCTACAGAGGTATGATAGGATCTCTTCTCTACTTAACTGCTTCTAGACCTGACATTCTGTTCAGTGTATGCTTATGTGCAAGATTCCATTCAGATCCTAGAGAATCACACTTAACAGCTGTTAAGAGGATTCTAAGGTATCTGAAAGGTACTTCTAATGTGGGTTTGTGTTACAGAAAATCTGATGATTTCAAATTAGTTGGATTCTGTGATGCTGATTACGCTGGAGACAGAGTGGAAAGAAAAAGTACTTCTGGAAGTTGTCAATTTCTAGGAAGAAATCTAATCTCTTGGTACAGCAAGAAGCAACCCACAATTGCACTATCAACTACAGAGGCAGAATATATTGCTGCTGTTGGATGTAGCACGCAGATGCTCTGGATGAAAAGTCAGCTAGAAGACTATCAGATATTTGAAAGTAACATTTCTATATTCTGTGATAATACTTCTGCTATATGTTTGTCTAAAAACCCCATTTTACACTCTAAGGTAAAACATATAGAAATTAAACATCATTTCATCAGAGAATATGTTCAGAAGGGAATTATAAACTTAGCCTTTGTTGATACAGATCATCAATGGGAAGATATTTTCACAAAACCCCTTACTGAAGATAGGTTTAAATTCATTCTGAAAAATATTGGTATGGATTTGTGTCCAGAATAATATTTGTCAGAAGCAAATTTTTCAGATGTAAAATGTTTATAACTCTGAAGTATTTCATCTGTTGCTTATTAGATTTATGTTCATTTGTGTGTATCTGAACTAACCAATCTTAGAGGATCTGAACGTTGGCTAACGTTTCATTTCTCAAGAGAATTCAGAAGCACATGCAAGAAAACACGTGTCACTCTAAATCTGAAAAGATAGCGTGTACACTACTGAAGAGACGTTTGAGGTATGGTTTGAATAGTGAAAATCTTGATTTCCCCCCCCAATTTGTCAGAATCAATTAATGCTTGAAATGATTTTTATTCTCTTTCATTAATTGTCATTAAATGCTATGTAAAAAACGTGCTTTGTATGTCTGTTAAGTGCCTTAATTGTTTTCTATAAATACCACATCTCACATCCATTTCACACTTTTCACAACACAAGCAAGTTTATGCATTTCTGTCTTCAATTCTCTCTTCACAAAAACCCTAAACCCTCGTCAAAATCATCTTCATCATCTTCAATGGCAACCTCATCTTCTACAGCAGCTCAGTTTCAATCAACCATGGCTGCAGTTACTTCTGCAAATATGGGTGTGACTCCATTTACTGTACCTAAAAGAACTTTGTTAACTCCTGTTGACAAACTTGAAGTTCTCTGTGAATCAATGGTGGAATTTGATTCGCTAGCTGAAAATAGATTTGAATTTCGTTCAATAATTGATGCACAAGGCTGGGTAAAATACTTTGACAGATTATTTGGACCAGTTTACCCTCATTTGGTTAAAAAATTCTGGATACATGCTTCTGTTTATCCCAAATTCATCTTGTCTTCTGTTCTGGGTAAGGAGATTATAATTACTGAAGATCTAATCAGGAAACTCATAGGGTATGAGGAGACTGATGGAGTATGTCATCTGCCAGCTGGGCGTGTAGACATGGAAGAAGTTTATGAGGAAGTCATCAGTTCTGGACAGGCCTCTAACAAATTTAAAGATCTAAAGCCTGACTATAAAATCTGGGCAAAGATTTTTCTGGGATGCATTCATCACAGAAAATCTACAAATTCTCCAGATTATATGAACAATGAACATCTCTACTTCATGTACTATTTAAGTCAGAGCACTAAGGTAGATCTCCCTTACATTCTGTTTATGCATTTATGGAATCATATCAATGATTCAAGAGAATTTGTAACGGATAAGGGTCAGAAGATCAGAACATGGATTCCCTTTGGAAGGTTAATTTCAGACATTCTGACAGAGAATGGTCTGGTGACGGCTCTGTATGAAGCTGAAGTCAAGGATGAACTTGAATTCGTTGTTGGAAAACCTCTGAATGCAAAGAGTCTTAAGAGACTAAAAATTGTAGAGGAACTCTCATCTGCACCCAAGAAGCTGAATATTTCTGAAATCAGTCAGAAGCGAATTCCAGTTGAAAACTATCCACTGTTTTATGCTGAAGAACCAAGGGAAATGATTGTGAGATATATTGATGCATGTAAAGCAGATGGAACGCCCATTCCTGCAGATATTCTAAAAAGAGCAAGAGAACCAATGCCTGATGTATGCAATGAGAACACAAGGAAAAAAGGTCAATCAGAAGCAGAAGAATTTGCTGCTCAGAAGAAGCCAAAAGTTGCTGACAAGCCTCAGAAGATGATCAAGAGGAAAGCATCTGGAGACGCCCCCTCTGTTCCCACAAAGCGTATCAAGATTAAAGGTACTAAATCTTCTGTATCTTCTTTCAATAACATTTTTTTTAAATGAATCAACATTTAGTTCTATTCCCAAACCCCTCCTACTCAAAAACAACCTGTTCCTGCTCCATATCAAAAATCTGAACCATTAACAATTCCTTCCCCACAAAAATCATTTGATCCCATTTCCACTACTCCATTAAAATCCTCTGTTATTCCATCATCTGAACCAACAACAACAACAACAACACCAACAAATCAAACTCCACCACCTATAACAAAACCAACAGAACAATCTGCACCACAACAACAACCAGAACAACAACAACCAGAACAACAACAACAACCAGAAAAACAACAATCAAACACATCTGAACCTATTGCATCTACACAAGTTAATTTTGAACCACCTATATCTGAACAATCTACTTCTGAACCACCTACATCTAAACAACCAGCATCTGAACCTCCATCAAAACCTTCTGAGCATCAATCAGAACCAACCAACCCATCTGAAACAAATATACCTGAGACAAAGGTTCTAGAAGTTACACCTCTCAAAACTGTTTTTGAAGTGTCTTCTACGTCTTGTACTCCAACCACATCCTCAAACTCATCAGAATCTGATATACACCCAGATATTCTGTCACCTCCCTCTCTCAGAAATCTTGCAGTTAACCAACCAGAACCACCTGTTTCATCAGACTCTCTCATTTCCAATCCCATTCCAAAACCTAAGCCAAGGAGATCTGAATTTGTATCCTTTGCTTCCTTTAAACCACTCCCCACTGATCCACTTTTTTATGTTTTGAAAGTTAAAAATTTCTATGACAGAATTGAACCATCTGACACTATCACCCCTCTTAAACCCAAGCTTTCCATCATTCTACCATCTGTTCTTCAAACCTATATAAAAGAACTGCCAGAAATGACTTCATCAGAACCTCTTTTATCTGATAAATCTGCACTCATTCCTTACTCTTCTACCACATTTGATGTTGTTTCCTATGCATCAGATGCAAAACCATATCTGTTGAATGCTTTAATCAGATCAAAAACTGTCATTTCATCTGATCCTCCATCCATACCCTTCTACCCTCGCCCTCTGATCACCATTCCAAAATTCACCATTCCACCTTCATCTCAACCCAAGCCAATCACATTGGAAACTCTTCTAAAACCAAAACCTAGGCTGAATGTTGATCATTTATTTACAAGTTTTTTGAAAGAAATAGAGATGCATTTAGGCTCTGTACAGAGGAAGTGCTTATCAACAATGGATGCAAATGAATCTGATGCTGTTTGGAATAGCTTCATCAACAGATTCGATACTGTAGCATCAAATCTGAAGAACGTATGTTCTGATGATGCGAAGCTCAAATTTGCGGAAACTGCTAGAAGTTTGTTCTGGACTGTTAAAAGATCTGCACCATTGCTTCTTAAGGATGCTCCTTCATCATCTGAAGTCTGTGATATAGAAGTGAATACTGAATCTGCATCTGAAGACAACCCTCTGGCTATGACTCTTGTAGAACATCCCTTTGGATCTGCTGCTCCTGACTCTGAATCCCCTATGGAAATTGACTCTGTTCCTGCTTCAGAATCTGTCCCACCTTCTTCATCTGAGATCAAGAAAGAGTATCTAGATCTTGAAGATAAGATTGAAGTTCTGGAAGCTGGTCAATCAGAGATTAAGTCATGGATGGCTAAGCAAGATAAGAAGTCTGAAAACATGGCTCAGTGGATGTCCAAACAAGATCAGAAGAATGAAACCATGGCTAAGTGGATGTCAAAGCAAGAATAGTCATCCTCTGAGATCACTGATCTGTTGAAGATGATTTTGTCAAAACAAACTTAGTTTATTTTTTATCTGATGTTTGCACATGTACTTGAATTTTCTTTCTGATGTTTGTATTATTTGCTCTGAATGAATGAATGACTCAATGTTTTCTCTATATAATTTATCTTTTCTGTATTTCCTTTTATTTTTCTTTTAAAAGTTTTTACTTTTTGATTATGACAAAAAAAGGGGAGAAAATAGATCTGACTGTTTAAATAAACTCTACCTAAATGAGACTTCAGACATATCAATTCTAACTAACGTAAACTCTAAGTGTTTCAGAACATTTGATAAATCTGATATGTTCTTTAAAAGAACCTCTGAGACTCCCAGATCATATCTAATTTATCAGACTCTGACTCTGAAACATGCAAGATCAAATGCTTAGAACAATCAAGCTCTAATTCTGAAAAGAATACTCAAGACAAAAAGGGAAGTTTCTATTCCTTATTAATATTCAATTCAGGGGGAGATTCATCATCTTAGGGGGAGTTATGATTATTTTCTTTTCTAACTGAACAAAATTTCTGATGTTTTTGTCATCATCAAAAAGGGGGAGATTGTTAGAACACAGATTGGTTCTTAATAATATCTCTATGTTTTGATGATAATTATTATGAAATTTTGTAATGAAGAATTATATACTCTAAAATTTGCTTTAGAATGTTTCCTGCAGATGTTAAAGTAAATACCACTCCAGAAGCAAATTAGATCTGAACATAAGAAATATGCAAGGCTCTGAAGCGTCAGAAGCATCTCTTAGAAGATTCTGAATGTTGCCACCAGAAGATTCTGAGCACTGCCTCCAGATAGATCTAAAGCATAAGCTACAGAAGAATCTGAAGCAAGCCAGAAGCATCTGAAGCAATGAAGAAATCTGTATGAAGAGTTTTCAAGCACAGTTACTTCAGAAGACTCTGATAGTACTAACGCTGCCAGTACTGAGGATCTGACCGAAAAACTCTGCTCTGAACTTATACACGCTGAAAGCACACTTGCTGCAAAGACTCTGATTCAGCAAAACTCTGATGAACATCAGAAGGCTCTGACTGACTTAGACTCTGATGATTCTTGCTGAAAATTGTTGAAGAAGAATTCAAAGATTATGTCCGTTGGAATATCCAAACGACACTTTCCTTATTTATGCTAGACATAAGAACACAGACAAAAAGGATTTCTCTGTGCATTCTTCTTCTAGGAAAGGTCACTTGATGTGAAGACAAAAAAGGCTCAGACCTTTTGGTACACTATTCTCAACGTGAAAAGCTCTTGGATCACTGTGCCTATAAAAGCAAGTCTCCACTCATCTTCTTGAGTTGACGAATACACTTGAAAAGAATTCATTAAAAAGCTCTCATACAACTCATATATTCTTGCTAGAATTATTTCATTATTCTTAATCTTAAGTGAAAAATCACAGTTGTGATAAAGCTTTATTAGAAGCATTTTTACACTTGTATTTATTATTACATTTGATTGTAAGAGAACCTTAAGAAGATCCAGTTAGGACCAGTAGTTCTTGAGAAGACTTTTAACAGTTTTTCTTAGTGCTTACTATTGTAATCAGTTGATTAAATAGTGGATTAAGTCCTTGTTTGAGAAAGGCAAATCACTCTAGAAAGGGTGGACTGGAGTAGTTGAGTTCAACGAACCAGGATAAAAATACTTGAGTTTTTACTTCTAAGTTTTACCTTCATACTTATTCAACCCCCCCTTCTAAGTATATTCTCACCTTCACTCTAGCATGACGAGATGATGATATGAGGATGCAAAATGCAGGCAACAACGAAAGTAAACAGGGACGGAGTTAACACAATGAGTAAACACTCCCTGGGGATGACAACAACACCGGGGAAATCCAAAGTGATCAAACACAAGTTTAGACATGACCGAGATGATACTCTAGAGGAAGATTCTCCACTGGAGATAGAACCAAATAGGCGGTCTCCACTGGGGAAAAATAGAACCAACAGATTCAAATATGATCGGTTAGACCAACTGGGGAGAAAAAAAAAGAACATAGAACAAGAATCCTTTTTTGGGACAAAACCAGGAAGAAAACATGATCTCAAATGGGAATCAGGTTAAACAAAGAGTTAACCTCTGACAAGTGAATCAAACAAGATAATAATGATCTTCTAACAAGAGACTAAACAAAACAAAGAATTTCCTTAAAGCAAAGATTTCAAACGGGATCTTCAGGAAACAACATGAAAAGAAAACAGGATAAGTCTAAATCTGGAATATGCCAAGTGAGTTGGACTTAGAAAAAGCCCATAAGATCTGGACTTCATGGGGAACGTTGGTAACAACTAACAATCAAAATAAAAATGTTAGGTGAAATTGCCAATAACCATTGGACTTAATAATGCCAGTAACTAGTAGACTTTAAAGGGGATTGGTAACAACCAAATACTCCACTACCAATAACGATTGGGTTTTAAAAATAATGATAATGACGACTAGACTTTAAGCAGACTGGTGATGACCAGATTAACAATAACAATAGCAATTGGATTTAAACAATGTCAATAACGACTAGACTTTAAACAAAATGTCAATTACCATTGGACTTTAACAATGCCAGTAACGACTGGAATCTGAATACCAATAAAGATTAGACTTCAAAATAATGCCAGTAACGAATGGGATTTTAAGGCAATGCCAGTAACAAATGGACTTTCAAACAGACTGGTGACAACCAGAAGCAATACCAATAACAATTAGATTTAAGCGAGGCCAGCAATGATTGGACTTAAACAATGGAGCTAGCAACCGCTAAGCTTCATGGGGAAAAGCTGGTGACAACCAGATAACAAGCTAAAATGAGGAACTAGTAATAACTAGCCTCATAGGGAGACACTGGTAACAACCAGACAATAATACCAATAACAATTGGCGACAATGGAACCAAATAGAGGTGCTAGTAACAACTAGACTTCAATGGAACACAGGTGACAACCCACAATCTACAAAATAAGTCAGTGACAACTGGGATAGATACATTGGCGACAATCAAGAATATGAAAATGGAGGATGCCATTGACATCTGGAGTTAACAAACAAGATGTTGGTGACAACCAAAGCTCTGGAAACATGCTAAATGCACATGATATGGCATGGTGCTGATGATTAATGATATCCAAGAGTTGACTATTACAAGAGACAAAGAATCCGGAGACTCAAAGGAGAAAATAGGTAAACACATCTATCTCACTAGCAAATAATCACACTGAATTCAAGGAATAAGGGTTCCCAAAAGTTTGCTGGGAAATAAACCCACTCCATTTGGGGAAATATAAAAACATAGGCAAGCTTGCTAGAAATGGCAATGTAACTTCAATAGAGACACTGGATGACTCCACTGAGGATGAGTCTTCATGCTATCCAAAAACGTATCTTATAGAGAATACTGGGGATACTATCTTCAATCCTGGTAACCACACACGACCGAAGGAATAACCAAACAAATAAATTCAACTGGCGTTTCAATGGGAAAATATGCTGAGATTGCACATCAAGGCATCTGCCACTTTAAGACTTCCTAGAGAATATATGATTTCCACTGAATCTTTCCATGAGCCAAAACAACTTTATGTTTTGTTAAATTTTCAAAAACTGTTTTTTTTAAACCTTTTGCTTTCAAAATCAATATTAACAAATAAACGATGTTTTGCATACCAAAGAAAAGTAGTGAAAATAGTGAATTGCAAACAATTGAATGACCCAAAATATGATTTTATTCAAGAGTGGTAGCTTGCAAATGACAAAGCTCCATGGAATATTTACAATTGAAAATGGCAACAGGAAAAGGTTACATTGAATCCAATGATAATCTAGCCCTACTAACTAAGAGTTCTCCAAAACCTCGCTTCTGACAAATGTGGTTGAAATGAACTTCTCGTGTAATCTTCTGTAGTGGTGACCACCATCTGATACAGTAAAATGCCTTTGCCCTTAACTTTTGCCTGGATCTCCCTTTCGGGTTTTTAATCCACCTGGACGCTCATTTTTGCCTAAACCGCCCTTTCGGGTTTTTAATCCACCAGGACACTCATTTTTGCCTAAGCCGCCCTTTCGGGTTTTCGAATTAGCGATCCCTCTTTTTTATTTATTTTATCCCTAATTTTTTCCTGGATCTCCTTCATAGGTTATGATCCACCGGGATACCCATTATTGCCTAAGCCGCCCTTGTGGGTTTTCGACTTATCGGGTTCTTTGGGTATAATATTTTCGTACTGCATCAATCACCGGGTGGATAAGTTGTTCTCCATCCATCGTTGTGAGAATTAACGAGCCTCATGAGAAGACTGTTTTTACAACAAATAGGCCATCATAATTAGGCATCCATTTTCCACGCATGTCCTTATGAACTGGAAAGATTTTTTTGAGTACAAGCTCCCCTTCTTAGAAATCTCGGACGCGAACCTTCGTGTCAAAAGCTCTCTTAATCCTCTTTTGATGGAAAGGACTGCATCCATCCCATATACCAATGAAAAGGGGGTTGCCCTTGTCGAAGTACCCCTGTCGACTCAGGATTCCATATCGGTAGATAATCTCCCTTTTTATAAAACGGGCAACCACTTGTTTAGTTACATTGGCATAAGATGCAGCTTCAACCCACTTTGTGAAGTATTCAATAGCAACAAGAATAAATCGGTGCCAATTTGGAAGCCTCCGGCTCGATTTCCCCAATCATGTCAATACCCCACATAGAGAATGGCCAAGGTGATGACAACATGTTCAACAATGTTGGAGGCACATGCACCTTGTCCGTAAAATTTGGCATTTGTGACATTTCTTGGCATATTCGATGCAATCGGATTCCAAAGTCAACCAGTAGTACCCAACTCTTAGAATCTTTTTGGACATGGCATATCCATTGGCATGAGTGCCAAATGTTCCTTCATGAATATCTTGCATTAACAAGTCCTCTTCTCGTTTATCGACGCACCTAAGCAAGACCATGTCATAATTTCTCTTGTAAAGCACATCATTACTGAGAAAGAATTTGGATGTCAGTCTCCTCAAAGTTCTCTTGTCAAGATATGTAGCATCAACTGGGTACTTCTGAGTCTAAAGATATTTCTTAATATCGTGGAACCATGGTTTCCCATATGTTTCTTCTTCCATCATATGACAATAAGCAGGTTCTGTCTTCCTCTCGATTCGGATGAATGTTGCTTCATTAACAAATCTGACCTTCCACATTAAGGCTAGCATAGCCAATGCATCAGCGATGTGATTTTCAGTCCTTGGGACATGTTTGAAAGTGATCTTATCAAAGTATTCAATCATCTCAACAATGTATGCTCTATATGGGATCAATTTCTCATCTCTGGTCTCCCATTCACCTTTGACTTGATAAATCACCAAGGCTGAATCACCACTTACTTCAAGAATTTTGATTCGAAGGTCAATCACTACTTCGGGGCCTAAGATGCAAGCTTCATACTCGACAATATTGTTGGTACATTCAAAGCATAACTTGGCTATGAACGGAGTGTAACCACCATCTGGATTCATCAAAATGGCGCCTATGCCATGCCCGTTGTAGTTGGAGGAACCATCGAACGTCATCTTCCACCGGGAACCAGGCTCGGGACCCTCATATGGACTTGTCTCTTCATAATCCTTCTTTATCAACATGATGTCTTCATCAGGGAAGTCAAACATCAGCGGTTCATAGTCTTCTACCGGCTGGTCTACAAGGTAATTTGACAAGATGCTACCCTTGATAGACTTCTGAGCAACATACTAGATGTCATATTCTGATAATAATATATGCCAACAGGTGAGTCTCCCTGTCTAAGCGGGCTTCTAAAAAATATAGTTTATCAGATCCATTTTCGAAATCAACAAAGTAGTATGATAGATCATGTATTGCCTCAAAATCCTGGAAGCCCATGCAATAGCACAACAAGTTTTCTCTAAAAGTGAATACCGACTTTCACAATCAGTGAATTTCTTGCTCAAATAGTAAACGACGTGCTCTATACATCCAAACTCGTCTTGTTGACCCAATACACAACCCATTGATCCTTCATGCACAGTTAAATACATGAAAATAGGTTTTCCAGGAATAGGAGGAATTAAGATCGTAGGTTCTAGAAGGTAACCTCTGATCTTATCAAAAACTTGCTGACAATCTGAATTCCAAACAACTGTCTGATCTTTATGCAACAGTTTAAAAATTGGCTCACAGGTAAGAGTCATATTGGAAATAAATCTAGAGATGTAATTCAACCTTCCAAGGAAACCTCTAACTTTTCTCTCCGTCTGCAGAGCTGACGTTTGTTGAATAGCTCGAACCTTGTCAGGATCCACTTCAATCCCTTGTTGACTAACGATGAAACCGAGCAGCTTTCTAGATTTCATTCCAAAAGTGCATTTGGAAGGGTTCAGCCTCAACTGATATTTCCTAAGTCACTCAAACAACTTCAAAAGATAATCCAGATGGTCTTCTTAACTCTGAAATTTGGTGATCATGTCATCGACATACACTTCTATCTCTTTATGCATCACGTTATGAAACAACACGACCATAGCTCTCTGATAAGTAGCATCGACATTCTTCAGACCAAAAGGCATGACCTTATAACAATAAGTTCCCTAAGGAGTGATAAAAGTAGTCTTTTCCATATCAGCTAGGTCCATCTTGATTTGATTGTAGCCAGAAAAACCATCCATAAATGAGAATACTGCAAAATGGGTCATGTTGTCTACCAAAGTATCAATATGTGGCAAAGGGAAATCATCCTTCGAACTAGCCTTGTTCAGATCCCTATAATCCATGCACATTCTGACTTTTCCATCTTTCTTTGGCACAGGTACAATATTGGCCACCCATTTTGGATATTTAGACACTGCTAAGAAACCTGCATCAATCTGCTTTTTGACCTCATCCTGAATCTTGAGAGCCATGTCAAGCCTAGTCCTTCGGAGCTTCTGTTTGACAGGCGAATATTCTGGTCGAAGCCGTAATTTATGAACCACTATGTCAGTATCAATACCGGGCATATCTTGGTATGACCAAGCAAATACATCAACATATTCTTCTAAAAGCTTCACCAGTCGCTGCTTGATTTCTGGCCCAAGTGTTGCCCCAATCCTGACCTCCTTCTTGTCTTCTTTAGTGCCAAGATTAATAACAACCACTTACTCTTGGCGAGGTTGAAGGTCCATGTACTCATATTCTGCCATCTTTGCTAGTTCATCCAGAATCTCAAAATTTTCATCCTCATCTTCAGCTTGGTATATAGGTGAGTCGAATTCAGCAGGAAAAACAAAGTCATTGGATTCAACGGGTTTTGGGGCTTCTCTGCATGTTTGGAATGGCTTAATTTATTAAAACGCACAAAGACAGATGCAACATGAAAAGAAAATAAATATTTCTTGTTATTTTTTTAATTTTTAATTTTTAAAAGATTTCCATTTTCTTTAAAAGTAAAAGCAAAAAACAGTAAATGAAACAAAAATGAGGAGTTTAACAAAACATCTTCATTAATCATAATAACTTAGAAATCATGGGGCCATACAATATGATCCTATAGCCTTGGGCACGACTATAGAATTTTGAAAACAACAAAATAAAAAAGAACAACAACAAATTACTTCAGCATAAGAATGATAACAGGAATCTCAACAGCTTCCAGTTATCCAAGGAGGCTTCACAATGATACACCAGATGGTCAACATCTTCATCTTTAAAATCCTCCTCAACAACGTTAATTTGGAAACCCCCACTGATAAACACATCTTGAATAGTCTTCGGGCGTCCTTTGATAGAAGTTGATGTCCCATCATGAGTTGGTTTGTAACCTAACCCCTGACGACCTAATTTTTCTTTCACTTTAATGACCTCTCCCCAACCTGCAGGAGTACCCTCTTTCAGTGTAGACTTTATGCTCCGAGCAGACACGAAATATGGACCATTCTTAACTACTGTTTCTTCTATCATCAAAGCATTAGCTATCTCAAGTGCTTGTAAAGAAGTTTCTAGCACGTCTTCATCTGCTTCAATGTACCTAAATAATGACATGTTACTCACCATCAAGTCTTCTACACCATCCACAATTACTAATTTATCATCCACAACAAATTTTATCCTCTGATGTAAGGTAAAAGTCACCGCACCGGCTGCTTGAATCCATGGTCATCCCAGTAAATAGCTATAAGCTGGATTGATGTCCATCACTTAAAACGTGATGTCAAACTCATGGGGACCTATCATAACTGGCAACTCTACTTCTCCAACAACAGTCCTCCCATTAAAAAATTTAACAATTAACGATGTTGGCCTCATCTCTGCCCCTTTGTATGCTAGTTTGGTAAGTATCCTTTTGGGTAACACATTCAGAGAAGAGCCGGTGTCAACCAAGACTCGTGCCAAAGCGTCTTCCTGACATCTAACAGATACGTGCAACACACGATTGTGATTACATACGTCTCTTGGCAACTCCTTGTTGCTGAAACTTAAAGTGTTGCAAGCAGTAATATTGGTGATCACAAAATCAAATTGACTAATTGTTATATCCTTCGTCACATGCACCTGCGTTAACACTTTCTACAAAGCTTCCCTATGGTCTTGAGAATTCATTAGAAGAGACAGGATAGATATCTTGGAAGGATTTTGATGAAGCTGATCGACGACTTTGTAATCAATTTTTTAAATAATTCTCAGAAACTCGACGTCCTCTTCATTTGGTAGCACTTCTTTATCTTTGGTAAATGCAATAGGAATTGCCTCCTTCTGAGGAACCACCATTATCTTGGGTTAATAGATTCGACCACTGCGGTTCATCTTTCTAGTTTCTAAAATATTTGTTACATCTACTTGATTACCCTTTATTTCTTCATTCTGAATGGCCTTCCCTGATCCTTGATCAAGCATCGTCATATCATACTTCCAAGGGACAACCTTTGTACTTTCAAAATGAAAAGGACTCGAATTTTGGATTATAACCGGTCTAGGTTGACCAATTGTTGACGTAACAGGCATGGAGATATTGAAAATAGGCCTAACACTTTTGAAGGCCCGAGTCACTGAACTAGAATCAGGCACATTAAACACGGGGACTTTTCACTATTTTTTGGTAAGTTGAAAATGGGCTCAATCCGCGAAACTTCCTCTCTTTTCATCTTGCTACACACCTGCATAAAACCATCATCAATCAATTTTTGAATGTTCCTCTGAACCATACAACATCCTCTGGGATCAACAACACACTCTTCACAATCTGCATGAACGCCTTCAATCAGACCTACCTTTAATAATTTTTCATGAAGAGATCGCAACGGAGTTCTGATTTCCAATGCATCACAGATTATCCTCTCATCTGATGCCTCCTCTATAGCACGATTCACCCATGTCGCTACCGCGAAAATAAGGTGCCGGAAAAACAGAAGAGTCGCCACCTTTCGTTATTTATCCCTCAGAACGGGAAAGGAAACGATCGGAAAAACCTGACGAAAAGGTATAAGACAAGGTCATCGCAACCATTGTCTGGGTTCGGGAGTCGGTTACGCAAGGGGAAGGTATTAGCACCCCTCACGTCCATCGTACTCGATGGGATCCATGCTTGTTGTGTTTATCTGACGGGTTGGTGTTATCTATCTACCTATCAAGGCCGGTATAAAAAGAAAATAAAATGACTCGGCAAAGCGTCGCGCTTTATGCCTACGTATTCTCATCAGAGAATGAGAAATCAGAGTCAACGTAGTTCGACTAACTACGGGTGATGGGGGAGGTGGCTCGCCAATACATCAGTATTGTGCCTACTTACTCTCAATAGGCATGAGAGATCAGAGCTTACGTAGTTCGGGATAATACGGATTACGGGAATTCAGATTCATCTGTTTTATCGAGTAGGGTTAACAAACAGTTCCAGCAGTTTGGTGTACGCAGCTCGACCCTTGGAGACTTATGCGTTACCGTTTGCGGTAGAACTGGGAGTTAACGACACTCTTTTCTTTAGAAAAACTTCCTTTGAATTATGGGCCCACGGGGCAAAAAGGTTTGAAGTTTGTTTTCTGTCTTTTACGAAAGAACTGTTTTTTATGGATGTTTGCAACCAATATCGCACTAGAGACTATGACCTTAGAGTGAATGCGTCGCATGTCACCCAAAGGGTGCCATACTAAACATCCAGACTGTTGAAAATAAACTCTCCAACAATCCTTTCTCAGATAGCTTAAGGCTCGTAACGTACGACAACAGTTAACCTTTATTACTGTATTTTAATTTGTTTTGAGATGAGAAGAGAGAACGATCAGGTTCAACTAAGGGGAGACTATTAAGTCCTAATGTTGTCATGCCAAGGATTCATCCTATGGTTGAGGTTTGAAACAAGGAACTCCTAGAAGTTATCATGCATAGGTTTCAACCTAAAGTTCTAATCATCACTTCCTTATCAAAGGAAGTGAGATTCCTAGGGGATCATGCCAGTGGTAAATAGAAACAGATAAAGCATCAGCTTAAACAGTAAACCAGTAAACGACTGTAAAATGCATGCAATGCAAGTGAGGGAGGAAATGTGTGTGGGGTATCAGCCTCCACAAGCTAATCTCAACCTCAAGCCAGATATGAATAACTGTAATCATACAGAAGACATAACATGCTATCAAGCAAACACAATAACTGCAATCATACAGAAGAAATAACATGCTATCAAGCAAACACAAACCACATAGGCAAGGGAGCTGAGCTATACCAAATACCAGCAAGCAAAGCCATACAGTAAAAATACAAGTAGAGGGAGCAACTCAACCTCTAGTGCAATCATGCTCCTAGCTTAAATTAATCTAAACATGAACTTATTCTAATGCATCAAGCAAATCAAACAAGTCACAGCAATACAGTTGCACAGAAAGCAAACAGACAAGAAAAGAAAGCAGATCAACCACTCCCACAGCTTCACAGCCAAGCTCTCCTGACATCAGTTCAGTCCTCAGTCTGTAACTGTTCTTCTAGTCCATCATCTTCAATAGCAAGTATCAACTTGCTTCTTCAAGCTTTCAATGCATCAAACACAAGTATCAACTTGTTCTCCAACTTCCAGCTTCAACTCTTTACTCAATCTCAATTTGATCTTCTTCCCAAGTGTCAACTTGTTCTTCTGGATCTTCAAGCCTCAACTTCAATGGCAGTCTTCAGACCAAGGGAAGTGCAACTTCTAGCATCTTCAATCTTCTAGCAAGGAACCCCATCCTCTAGCAAGGGAGAAAGATTCATCTAACAAGAGCAAGGTTTGGATGATAGGCAGCAGAATGAAGACCAAAGGTCACCACTGAGCACTCCATCATCAGAGAAAGGAACCCTCAAAGGTTCTACCAACTTGTGAAGAGCCACACATCCTACCAAAGGAGGGATGAGGCCTTCACAAGGGGACCTTATATCATAGGTAGGAATGGAAGTGATCAACACCTTCCATGTTTATGAAAGAAGAGAATCTATCTAGAAGCTCTGCCTGCAAACCCTAATCTTAACACCTAAACAAAACTACACCAAAGGAAGGGAAATCTTCACATCCAAGCTTCTTCAAGCATTCATCAGCAGCCCAAGCTTGTCTTCAACATCATCCAAGAGCAAGAAAAGCAAAACCCTAATCTAAGGGAACTAAAGAAATCAATCTAATTGAATTAGCAAGTTAGAATCACCTAAAGCCTAGTACTAAAGTTAGTCCTAACTAAAATACTAAAACCAATTGTAAAATCCTACAAAAATAACTATGGGACCCTAATTCAATCATGAATCTACCATATAAAATCCAGAGGTTGAATCATCCACCAAGTCCTAGAAATAAAACCTAGATCACAAGGTGCTAATCATAAACCCTAAAAATAGAGCACCTAAAGTTTCAACTTAAAACTAGACCTAAAATTCTTCACAAAAATGTGAGAAATTTACTAGGGGAGATTGCATATCTAGGCTAGCTACACACAAAAAGTCAAGTCAAGAATCATCAACAAGTGCTCAAACAAAATTCAACAAAACAAGGTATCAACCATGGCCATTTTAATGTCAATTAATATTCAAAAAATGCAAATAAAATCACAAATGCATGAATTCTTAATATTTTTAATCTATAAAATTCTAGATTCAATCATGAATCAGGGGGAAATTTTTTTGGAATTAATTGAGTTAATTTCCTATTTTTTATGAATTAATCTCTAAGTCACATGAAACAATGAAAAATAAAAGAAAATAAAAGAAATTAATAAACAGTCGTGTCAAATAGAAAATATAATTAGTTTATTTCAAAGAATTGGGCCAAAGGGGGGGTGTGGATATCACTCTGAGTGTTAAGCCCAAAACCATTCAATTAATGAAACGGTGTGTTTCATTTGGAAATTCTCTTCAGAGCTGAGATGCAATAGTGGCCCTCCAATGCTCGCTTGAGTCCAAGGTCAAACCATCATCCAATGGCTCATGTTCATCGTCCCCATTTGAACTCAGCTTGGGGGGAAAACACAGACGCTGGCCTGAACAGTGGCGCCACCGTCTTCTCCGGTGAAGCACTCTTCTCAAGTCATCAAAACTCACAAAACAAATCATCATTTCACTCCAAATTTGATGCTGATCAAGAATCCAACCTTAGAATTATCTAATTCCCTCTCTAACTCAAAACACGATAACATTTTCAGAATTCATCCAAATCTTGATTTTCACCATTCTTCAAATTAAAGGTCTCAAGTTAATCCTCACTCTTCACTGATCAATTTCCACTATCCCGTCGTGATTATTCCTTCAAGAATCTTGAGATATCAACCTCAATAGAAAATGATCACACACCTATTTTGTCTCTAATTCACCAATTTCTGATCCTAAATCCAACTACATGTTGCAAGGATCCTAACCACATATGAATTTCTAAGCATCTCCTCCTAAATCATGCATAAGAGTGAAATGTAAAAACCTGGTTTCAGAGAGGTAACAGAGATGGTTTTTGATCACTTCAACACCCCAGATGATGCAGACACACTCCAAATTCACTCCCAAAGCCTTTGCACACCTTGATTTGGCTTGATTCTCCCTTGAATTCAAAACCCGATTTCAACTTGCACCTCCAAAATTTCAATGGCTCTTTCTGCAACCAGCTTCAATTCCTTCCAAAAAAATGGCTGAGTTCACTCAATGACTTATATAGAAGTGATTGGGATTGTCTAGAAACTTCTGGATTCATCCAAATGAGATTTTGGATTTTCAAAATCTCTTCAAAATCTCATCCATGACAATCACTATTCTGACTCCCTTTGGGCATGGCCATGCTTGTAATCAAATTCTCATGAGATTTTGAATGAGTTTGATGAGTTATTTTCCTTGTTTGCAAGCCAAAGGTGGGAGATTGATTATGTTGCTTCATCATGAAGAAATGAAATGGAAGTGCATGAATTTGACCTCAAATCAAAATTCTAACATTGCCATTGTTTCTAAAATCATTTTTCCAATCAATTTGACCTATAATTTTGTTTCATTTGGTCACAAAATGAATTATTTGAATTTTTGGCTATTAAATCCTTTTAATTCTTTCTTTTTCCAAAATTTCTTGAACCAAGTCTCTCCTTAAGCCATTTCAATGCCTCCTTGATGCATGGTCAAGGTTAAAACCCCATGTTGAGCAACTTTCTAGTTGAACAAAATTTCATTTGAGGCCTCTAAGTTGGTGAAAATGGCCTATGATCACAAATGACCTATAATCACTAAATGTCCAAAATACCCTTGACTTGCCAAAGCCATAAGTTGAGTTCTACAAATCCTATCAAGGACTTCTAGTACTCTCTAGAAATCTAATAGGATAACTAACAACATTAATATTGACCAAAAGTTCATAGGAATCATCCTTCTAGGGCAAACGTTTCATGCAAGTTGGGTAACTTTCAAGCTCCAAATTCACATACCTCAGATGACTTGTAACTTGTCAAAGCCATAACTTGAGTTCTACAAATCCTATCAAGGACTTCTAGCACTCAAATTAAAGCTAAGATCATGCTCTAAAACAATCATGTTGGGGGAAAGATGAGATGACAATCACATCTTGAGCTACATTGCTTTGAAAATATGGGTCAAACTAGGGGATTTTACACTGTCAAGTCTTAGAAACCCTAGCTTGAAATTTCTCAAACTCTTCAATCATGATGAGTTAACCTTAGAATCATCCTTATAACATCTCAATGCATCAATCCATGATCTCATGACCCTTTAATTAGGTCTCAACCTCCTTCAAATCCTCAATTGACTTAGGGTTGACCCAGTCAAACCCTAATTGCACCAATCATGGCTGAGGCTTCTTAATCTTGCATAATGACATGTCTAGGCCTCAAAGTGATCTTCAACATTTGTCATGAGCTCTCTCAAGACCTCAAGTCCATCCTCATGGCCTCAGCATCATCTGCTGGCTTTCCACAACTCTCAAGTTAGGAGACCTACACACTTGGCTTCAACCACTCTCTCTGAGGATCTTTCAACCTCTTTGACAAGGATATCAACCCTTGAACATCTGGATAACCTTCTTAGCTAGCTTCAAAGTCTTGTGTAGCTATTGATTGGTAATCATACCTCTTGATTTCCTGCATACATGTCAATGAAATGCAAATGATAATGCTAATGTGAATGAAATGAAACATAAGCTAGGTAAAGAAAAGTTGGGCAAATTTTGGGGTGCAACAGCTGCCCCTATTCAAACGGCTTGGACCTGACTGGGTGAGAAGTGAACGAATCTCAACCAATCAAGGTAAAAGACGGTTGAATATCAACAAACCCGGAAATTTGCCAACTGCACAAGTACACGGTAACCGGTGAAATGTCTAATCTTAAATCTCCGTCAGGATGATCATCTGATTTTGCTGTAGATCTTCGTCCTCAAGTCATTAAGGGGTCGCGGGTCATTCGGCAACCGGCGATACATAGCTGATATTGCCATCAGGCATTCTGCGGCATTGCAGCCGAAGAATTCCTCGGGACTCATCAGGTCATTAGGAACTTTTTTAACAATCAAGTTAATTATGCCGTCGGGCATTCAAAGGAATTTTCGGGCGTCAGTCGGACTTCGTCAGTAAGTCGGGGATAGAATTCTTGGTCAATCATGAACCAAATAAGGATATACAATATTTTACCGTCAGGCACTCCGCATCAGCTGAGAGAACTGCGTCGACTTCATAGTTGGACTTCATTAGTAAGTCTGGGGTTTCGGCCCCGCTGTCGGACTTCAATCATCAAGTCTTCCAGGAAATTTCAACTTCTCGGTTTATAACCTGCTGGGGATGATACATCTCCGCTGGGGGGTTCTGGAGAACTATCAAGTAACTCTGCTTCAGGGATCCAGAGATCATTCTGGATGAATCAACTCTGCTGAGGACTTCAAGAATCATCTTGGACAAATAGCTCCACCGGAGACTTCAAGAATCATCCTGAACCGATAACTCTGCTGGAGATTTCAGGAATCATCCTGAGCAAACACTCTGTCGGGGACTCTAAGCATCAACTTGAGCAGCCAACCCTGGCGACTTCACTGGGGATTTTAAGAATCATCTTAAGCAAACACCTTCGCTGGAGAATTCAAGAATCATCTTGGGCGAGCGACTTTGCTGGGGATTTTAAGAATCATCTTAAGCAAACACCTTCGTTGGAGAATTCAAGAATCATCTTGATCAAACCATCCTGCGGAGGAACACCTGCAAAACAAGAACGGTAACGACCTAGCTCATGTTTCGTATGCATATGCTTTGATAATGGCGCAATGCTCCACACGGTGGAAATGCTACGCTTTTAGGGTAAATGCTATGCAATCATGCAAAATGCTATGACCCCATCAACAAAATAAATGCTGAAGGGAGGATCCTCCTCTCAAGGAGAAAGAACCACTCTGGTGGAGGAAGGACTCATCCTGCCGAGGAGAAGAAGTCACACCAATCTCAATTGGACTCCGCCTGGGGAAACGAACTTCAGTCGACTGCTGCAGGGGGAAAAAGTTCTACGAGAACTGGGACCCGCTCAACCATGTATTCAAACCACAACTGCTGAGGAAAACGATGTCAATCGCAGAAATAAACTGCATGGCATTCGCAGCAAAAACTTTCTGGGAGATGACGACTCCGGTGGGGAAATACAACATCAGCTATTCAACACTCTACTGGGGAGCACCAATCATGGCTTCAACGACTTCCAAGAACTCGGCTCTCTTGAGGAACTGCAAACTCGGATGGGGAAGAAAGAATCATCCTGCTTACAAGGGGAGAGTACAATTCTATGCGGAATTTCAATTCCGCTGAAGACTTCAGTCTATACTATCGAGTGCTGCACACTGGCGAATAGCCCTCTATGAGAAACTACACACTAATTCAATGCCGGGGAATGAACGTACACTTCAGTGTATGACTCAGCTGGGGAGATGATGATCCTGCCTCAGGACACATCTAGATGGGGAGAGAATCTTCTCTGCTTGGGGAGACATATCAATGCTTACGATCTCATGTGCGGACTCCGCGGGGAGACGCTGATGAATTCGTTGGGGAAGGAGGAATCATCCTGCTTAGAAACACCCACACGGCGTATCACCTTGAATATGCTATACCTGCGACAACATAAACAAACAGACAAGATACCCTTCTCAAAGGGACCTATCGAGGTTATCATCTTGTGACAATGTTCAAGTAATTCATTGTTTCAACAATCAGTGGCCTAGGCCAGTAAGTTTATGTATGCGCATTTTATCAAAAACATCGACGTTCTTTTTTGCAAACAAAACAGATAAATGCTAAATAGGCAAACAGAATTGCTGAATAGTAGACATTTTATTGATAACGAACCCCTGAATGGGCAAAAATGTTTTACAACAGATGCAAGCTCCTGGAATGAGGAAGCTGCGCAAATATAAAAACATAAATATACATCAGTATATACACAAATGTCGGCAGCAAGGCGTAGACGAACACCATGAGTTGATCCCTCTATGACCCACTCGACTTCGATACTTCTCCGACGCTTCAGCTTCAGAAGAGATTGATTCAGATAAACGTCCCTCAGGTCTTCCAAACCACCAAACAAATACAGTCCACATGCGGAACGCAGTCATTTTCTTTTTCAAATCCCTAACTTTTGCCTGAATCGCCCTTTTGGGTTTTAGATTCACCGGGATACCCTTTTTTTCCAAATTCGCCCTTCCAGGTTTTCGACTTTGCGGGTGTACATTCTTTTCCTTATATCCCTAATTTTTGCCTGAACCTTTTTCCTTTTTTATGGTTCGCCGGGATGCCCCATTTTTGCCTGGATATTCTTTTTCTTTCCAGCGGGTCATTTTTAAGCAAAGTATTTTTTAACTGCGTCCGCTTTCACCGGGGATGCAAAATCTTCACCATCCATCATGGATAACAACAAGGCTCCTCCCGAGAATACCTTGCTGACGACGTACGGACCTTCGTAATTGGGAGTCCACTTGCCCCGGTGATCGGAGTGTGGAGGAAGAATCTTCTTCAGGACGAGATCACCCGTCTGAAAGCTTCTAGGACGCACCTTCTTATCATAAGCTTTCTTCATTCGACTTTGGTACAGACGACCATATGCAATCGATGCCAATCTCTTCTCATCCATCAGGCTGAGTTGGTTTAGTCAGTTCTTAATCCATTCTGCCTCATCGAGTTTCACGTCAACCAAAACTCGTAAAGAGGGGATCTCAACTTCTAACGGTAGGACAACTTCCATACCGTACACCAGTGAGAAAGGAGTTGCCCCGGTTGATGTACGTACCGTTGTACGATAACCGTGCAGTGCAAATGGAAAAATCTCGTGCCAGTCTTTATAGGTCACAACCATCTTCTGTACAATCTTCTTGATGTTCTTATTGGCCGCTTCGACGACACCATTCATCTTCGGCCGATAAGGAGATGAGTTGTGGTGTTCAATCTTGAAACTCTGGCACAACTCCTTCATCATCTTGTTATTCAGATTCGAACCATTATCAGTAATGATCCGCTCGGGAATTCCGTATCGACAAATGATGTCCCTCTTTATGAATTTAGCCACCACCTGCTTGGTCACATTAGCGTACGAGGCTGCCTCAACCCACTTGGTGAAGTAGTCGATAGCTACCAGAATGAAGCGATGACCGTTAGATGTAGTAGGCTCGATCTTTCCTATCATGTCGATGCCCCACATGGAGAACGGCCACGGGGAGGACATGACATTTAACGGGCACGGAGACACATGAATCTTATCAGCATAGATCTGGCATTTGTGACATCTCTTCGCGAATTTGAAGCAATCCGATTCCATTGTCAGCCAGTAGTATCCTGCTCTCAGGATCTTTCTCGTCATAGCATGCCCGCCGGCGTGCATACCAAATGTGCCTTCATGGACTTCTTCCATGAGCATACTCGCTTCTTTCTCATCTAAACATCTGAGTAGCACGAGATCATGGTTTCTTTTGTACAAAACTTCATCAGGATTGAGATAAAAATTTCCAGACAGCCTCCTCAGAGTCTTCTTATCCTGGGTTGACGCTCTCGCAGGATACTCCTTAGTCATAAGGAAGGTCTGGATGTCATGGAACCATGGCTTGCCATCGGAGGCTTCCTCGATCACAAAGACGAATGCAGGTCTATCAAGACGAGAAAGGACAATTCTTGGAGCTTCATTCCAAAAATTGACTTTATACATCGAAGCCAACGTGGCTAAGGCATCAGCCATCTGATTTTCCGCCCTGGGCACGTGATGGAGTTCCACTCGATCAAAGAACGGAAGTAGCCTTCTGGCATAGTTCATGTACGGCACCAAATTCGAATGACGAGTCTCCCACTCCCCTTTAATCTGGTTAATCACAAGTGCCGAGTCACCATATACATCTAGGTTCTTGATTCTCAAATCAATTGCCTCTTCTAGACCCATGATGCATGCTTCGTACTCCGCTTCGTTATTGGTGACCGGAAACGTCAGTCTAGCGGTGAACGGGATGTAGGATCCGTGTGGAGTCGTGATAATTGCCCCAATGCCACTCCCGTAAGAATTAACCGCCCCGTCAAATATCAATTTCCATTGGGATTTCCTATCTGGACCCTCGTCAGGCAACGGTTCATCGCAATCTTTCGCCTTAAGAAACATGATATCCTCATCAGGGAATTCAAATTTCATCGGCTGATAATCTTCGATCGGATGTTCGGAAAGGTATTCAGACAATACGCTTCCCTTAATGGCCTTCTGGGAAACGTACTGAATGTCATATTCCGTCAACACCATTTGCCATCTGGCAATCCTGCCCGAAAGCGCTTGCTTCTCGAAGACGTACTTGATCGGATCCATCTTCGAAATTAGCATGGTTGTGTGGTTGAGCATGTACTATCGTAAACGTTTGGCAGCCCAGGCGAGTGCACAACACGTCTTCTCCAGCATTGAGTAGCGAGATTCACAGTCTGTGAACTTTTTACTCAAATAATAAATGGCATGCTCCTTTTTTCCCGTCTCGTCGTGCTGACCGAGAACACACCCCATACTATTCTCAAGAACTGTCAAGTACATGATTAAGGGCCTTCTGTCCACTGGGGGTATCAAGATCGGAGGTTCCTGCAGATACTGTTTTATCTTATCAAATGCCTTCTGGAAATCCTCATTCCAGATAATCGCCTGATCTTTCTTTAGCAGTTTGAACATCGGTTCACACGTGGCCGTGAGCTGAGATATAAACCTTGCAATGTAGTTTATTCTGCCCAGGAAACCATGAACTTCTTTTTTAGTCTTTGGCGCTGGCATTTCTTGTATTGCTTTTATCTTCGCAGGATCAACCTCGATGCCTCTTTCGCTCACAATAAACCCCAGTAGTTTTCCGGACCGTACTCTGAAAGTACACTTGTTAGGATTCAGCCTCAACCTGAACTTCCTAAGCCTCTAAAAAAGCTTCAGCAAATTGACCAGATGTCCTTCCTCCGTTTGGGACTTTGCAATCATGTCATCAACGTAGACTTCAATCTCATGATGAATCATGTCATGAAACAAAGTGACCATTGCTCGTTGGTAAGTGGCCCCTGCGTTCTTCAGACCGAAAGACATTACCTTGTAGCAAAATGTTCCCCAAGGTGTGATAAACGTAGTTTTCTCCATGTCCTCCGGCGCCATCTTGATCTGATTGTAGCCGGAGAAGCCATCCATGAACGAAAACACGGAGAATTGAGCTATATTGTCGACCAACACATCAATATGAGGGAGCAGGAAATCATCTTTAGGGCTCGCCCTATTCAGATCCCGATAATCGACGCACATTCGCACCTTACCGTCCTTCTTCGGTACAAGCACTATGTTGGCGACCCACGAAGGGTAAGTAGTGACCGCTAAGAAGCCAGCATCAAGCTGCTTTTGCACTTCTTCTTTGATCTTAACGGCCATATCTGGTCGTGTCCTTCTAAGCTTCTGCTTAACGGGAGGACAATCTTCTCGCAACGACAAGTGATGGACCACGATGTCAGTATCAAGTCCGGGCATATCTTCGTATGACCAAGCAAAGATGTCACTATACTCTCTTAGCATCTCGACCAATCTCTGCTTGACGTCACTTTGCAATGCGGCCCCTATCCTGACGTTCCTGACAAGTTCTTCAGAACCTAGATTCACAATCTCAATCTCTTCCTCGTGAGGCAGAATAACTTTCTCTTCTTGTTTCAACAAGCGGGCCAACTCTTCGGGAAGGTCTTCGTCTTCATCAATCTCTTCTTCGGCTTGATAGATCGGGCAATCGAAGTCGAAGTGAGTCGTAGAAGGTCCAGAGTCGATGTCATCTGCTGTGTGGATCCTGCAATAACAAGGGTTAAGCTTAAAACAAGGATATGCAGGTTAGCACAAACCCCATTGCCATTTTATTGTTTTTCAAAACAAATATAAAACAGGAATAACAGAGATCACAACATTTGAATGCGAAAGAACGCCTTTTGATTTATTGGTAAAATGCATGTACATAATCAAACAAGGCCCTGACAATAAAACCACTATGCCCCAGGTAGGACATAGGGTTGTACAATGATTGGAGAAAGTAAATCATTACTCTTTGCTTGTCACTTGGATGGTATCCCTGATGGACCAGTTGTTGAGGCTCTCGCCTGGTTTGCTTGGCTGGATCCAAGAGTCTAGGTCGCAATCGCTGTCTTCGCCATCTTCAGACACTGCGTTGACACTTTCAAATATCACCCCGCCGCTTGTAAACTGGATCGGCCCTTTACCTCGCGACGCACTGTGAGAAGAGGAGGCTTCAGCCGCAGGAGAGTATCCTAACCCAAACTTGTCCTGTTTGTTAGGTATTTCTAGAATCTGCCCCCAGCCTGGGGTAGATCCGGCTTGAACAACGGCCCGGGCTTCCTTGAAGGAAGAGAGAGTCATCTCTGGTTTCTCAGTGATTACAAGAGCCATGTTCTTGACTTTAACAGCTTCGAACGCCTGACATAGGGTTTCATGGATTTCCCCATCCATCTCAACATACTTGAAGGACGACAAATGGCTCACCATTATGTCTTCCTCGCCACATACAGTCACGATGCTGCCTCCGACAGCATACTTGAGCTTCTGGTGCAACGTGGAGGTCACGACACCAGCAGAATGGATCCATGGCCGGCCTAAGAGACAGCTGTAGGCTGGCATGATGTCCATGATGTAGAAGACTGCGTCGAAAGTTTCCGGCCCAACTTGGATTGGCAGAGTTACCTCTCCAAAGACATGACGCTTGGTTCCATCGAAAGCCTTCACAACCAGATCACTGGGTGTGCAAATAAATCCTCGAGTATCTAACTTCATCAATGCTTTCTTCGGAAGAACATTGAGCGATGACCCAATGTCTACCAACACGTGAGCCATAACTGTTCCCCTACACTCTATCGAGATGTGCAGGGCGCTGTTGTGGTTTCTTCCCTTCGGCGTCAGCTCCAGGTCAGTGAACCCTAACCCGTTTCCAGCATTCACATGGGCTACCACCCCTTCCAACTGGTTGACCGAGATTTCCCGCGGTACATACGTGGCATTCAAAACCTTTAACAGCGTGTTGCGATGTGACTCCGAACACAACAACAAATTCAGGATTGAAATTTTTGATGGTGTTTGATGAAGATGGTCAATGATCTTGTAATCACTCTTCTTGATCAACCTCATGAACTCTTCAGCATCCTTTACAAGTAAGTCTTTCTCTACCCCACGGGGGGTTTCCTCAACAACTTTACTCTTTCCCTTGTCGGTTTCATCAGCTTTGCCCGCTTTGTCCGCCACAATCTCAGGTGGAGCAAATACTCTTCCGCTGCGCGTGATTCTGCCAATTCCCACCAGGTTATCCACAGACCGCCCAGATGGTTCTAGTTCCAACTTCTGTCCATTACAATAGACGTCGGCCCTATAATGCCATGGGACAGCATTGGTGGTTTCAAAAGGTATCAGCCCAGCCTTGGTGATGGTAATCGTGGGCGGCCTGGGTGCAGAAATAGTTATCGTCCGACGAGGGATGGTGATGGTGGCAACCTCATCATCTTGCTTCAACATTACCTCTCCAGATCCATATTCGGCCCTTCGGCTAAACTGCAAGATTCCTTCGGTCATCAGACTCTGAATCCCCTCTATCAACTGTTCACATCCATCAGGATGAGTCGCACAGCCCATACAAAGTTCTCCACAGTCCGGAAAGAAGCCTCTCTTCATCAGCTTGGCTTTAACGAAGCTAAGCGGTGTCTTCAAATCTCTGACGTCAGTCAACACATCCAAATTCTTGTCCTCAATAATGGCATTCACCCCACCTCCCCGATGATTCGGCATAGGGTTCTTTGTGACATTTGGCACATTATCTGAGAAGTTGATGATCTTAGCATCCACCATATCTTGCGCCTTGTGCTTGAAGGCTTTGCAGTTTTCTATCGTGTGGCCCGGTGCCCCCGAGTGAAACTCACATGCTGCATTCGCATCATAACCTGGCGGAGGTGCCCCTGTCAAGGGAGCTAGGATTCTCTTCTGGATTAGCTGTAACTGAAGCAGAGTCTGTAACAGCTGAGCATAAGACATGGGCGGCGTCTCGAGGTGACGGCTTGATAGAGGTGCCCTGTTCTGATACTTTTTGTATCCTTGCTGATTTGGTTGCTACTGCTGCGGCTGCTGATGTGGCTGGGGTTGTTGGACAACAGGGATGGTTATGCTAGCCACCTGTTGGTGCTGGCCCTTACCTTTCCTTCGAGCGTTGGACACGACGCTCGTCTCTCCTTCACGCCTTTTGTTACCATATGGTTTCTTTCCTCCTCCAGCTGAGGATAGGTCACCACCTTGAATTTTCCCCAGTTTGATCCCATTTTCAACGTGCTCGCCGATGATGATGAGATCTGAGAAACTTCCAGACATACCGCTGACCAATTTCTCGTAATAAACCCCTGGGAGGGTGGCTACAAACATTTCAACTAGCTCCCGTTCAACCATCGGCGGTTGAACTCTAGCTGCCAATTCACGCCACCGCTGGGCATATTCCTTGAACCCTTCGTTGTTCCTCTGTGACAAATTTTGCAGCTGGACTCGGTTCAGAGCCAAGTCACTGTTATATTGGTAATGGTGCACGAACGCCTCAGCAAGTTCCTTCCACGTGCGTACACTGGTAGGCTCCAAACTCATGTACCATTCCAAGGATGGCCCGGACAAGCTATCCTGAAAGAAGTGCATCAGCAACTTCTCGTCTTCAGAGTGAGCGGACATTTTTCGGTAGTATGACCTTAAGTGGACCCGAGGGCAGGTGGTGCCCTTGTACTTCTCAAAATCGGGTACCTTGAATTTGAGAGGTACCTTGAAATCAGAAATCAATCCCAATTTAGACATGTCGACACCCGTAGTGTTCAGGTTCTTGAAATTCCTCATCTTGTCCTCGAGTGCCTTAAACCTCAGACGTGCTTTAGCAGTCAATTCTCCTTCAGCACCCTTCTGGGAGAATAAATCTTCTTGACGGTCTTCTAACCATGGATGAGGCCCATATAGGTTTCCGACACCCGTGTTGCTGTTGCCCAGTCCAACATTGACATTAGCTTCAAAATTTCCATTACCGACGCCAGTCGTATTACCATTGAGCCCCATGTTAGCGATCACATTGCCGTTACCACTACCGTTCCCCCCGGTCACGGGGACGCCATTCTGAGGAGTTTCAACAGGTGGAGGGGTTGGAACATTCCCACCATGGAGTACACCATTGCTGTCAACCCTTGAGATCAGAGGCTGGACCAATGTTCTTAGCTGGTCTTGGCCGTTGGCAACCACTTGCATGAGTTCCATGAAGCGGTCCATCCTCTCTCGGAGCTCCTGAACGTCAGTCTTCACTTGTTCCATTGCTCTGGCTTGATTTGCTCTGGTCGGGTAGCGGTGGATTGGTCTTTGATCAATCCTGGAACAACTTGAAACAACATGTATATACAAAGGGTTAGAAAAAACAACAAAGTGCTCGTTATGCAAATGTTTCATGCAAATGCAAGCGTGTGTCTGTGTGTTAGGGAGATTTCCCCCCGATCCTAGTGCCTGAGTGCCAGTGCTGATAATAAGAAGTCCGAGTCCAGTCATGGAAATGACATCTCATATATATAAAGAGAGCCCATCAAGGCAGTACACAACCTCACTGAGTACAAGCAGAATCAATAGCATGACCTCGACCAACAAGCCTGGTGATGGTCAGCGTACAACAATGATCAAAACAAAAGGATTACAAATACAGTCAAGCACGGCCACGGGCGCGAAACTCTTCTAACAGATTCCTCGTTTCTAGATGATCAAGTCGAGCGAGCAACCCTTCGACGAGTAACTCCCTCTGCGTAATAGTGTATTGAAGACCTTCAACTGAGTCTTCCCATGCTCCTTCGCCGAAACAATCTTCTAACTTCCGCTTCTTGGATTCAAACGTCAGTTTGTGCTCCTTCAGGTTAGCAAGAGTCTTGTTGAGCAGGCCTTCGGCGGCATATCTGCGAGCGGTTTCTTCATCAAACCTTTTCTCACTAGCCTTCACCTGGGCTTTCAACTTGGAGATCTGCTGCTTCAGTTTATCCTCCTGTTCCTTGCCGTTGGCTAGGGTGGCCTTCCAATGCTGATTAAACTTGGATATTCTCCAGTATGCTTCATCTAAGTGTTGCTTCTTAGTGGCCGGTACGTCATTGACAGCTTTGAAGTCTCGACCCAAGCGCTCACGCTCAGCTATCTGCTTAGTCAAATCCGTCCCTAACTGGTTCACCAGCTCTGTTTGCCTCTTGAAGGAATGATGGTTTCACTTCTCTCACTTCTGAGCTGAGCCAATTCTTCATTTTCCTTTTTCAGCTCATCTCTCTCAGCTAACACCTGATTATGCTGTTGAATAAGCACGGTGGTAGGCTCTTCAATCACTGGAGGGATTTCTAGCTGGGCAGGTGGAAACGGCATCCCTATAATATCTGCTCTGGCTCTGATCCAGGTCACATACGGAGCATAGGCTTGGCTATTACTTTTCCCCAACAACGGATTTCCCCGCTTACAGAGACCATTCCAAGCGTGCTGAAGCTTAGATAATATATCCCCCTCTAGAAGACCAGTGAGGTACAGAGATTCCTGCACCTCTTCATCCTTCGGCGGAGCTCTCAGAGCATAAGCAAATTGTCGGACCAGCAGAGACGAATTATAGTTGATAGAGCCCTTCCTGCCTATCAAAGGTACATTCGGAAACCCGCTGCAGCTGAAGATGATCTCAGTACCCAACCTGTCTCTATCAAACCAGGCAATATCCTCCGCTGATAGACTCATCAAAGCTCAGACCACTCAGCTGTGGCTGCAGACGAAGCAAAGGGACCCTTCTTGGGTAGGTGACTATCAAGCCATCTATAGAGTAGGGGCACACATCACGAGATGTTCTTACCCCTTCTGTTCTCGTTTTTGTAGTGGACAGAATGGTAAACATCTCCAATCAAGGTAGGGACTGGGTTCCCTGATGTGAAGATGTGAAAGGCGTCGAAGTCTACAAAGTCAGGCATATTGGGGAACAGAATGATGCCATATATGCACAGAGAAAGAATAGTGTTGAACACGATCCAACATCCGTCTTTGGCGCACTGCTGGGCCTTTCCCACTAAGAACTGCAAGGAGAACCCGAGAACCCTGTTCCAACTAGACAAGACCAACTCGGAGGCATCCAGATGAAGTGAAGGAGCTAGACTAGCCAGATTAGGCTCAGCATCCATGTGAACAAAGGGCATTTGACTCTTGATAGGCACACCTAACAAATCAGCATACTCCTCTAGTGTAGGTGCGAGAATAAAGTCTGGCAAGGTAAAGCATCTCAAAGGTGGATCATAGAACTGCAGCAGGGTGGGCAACCCATTCAACTCAAACACAGTGGGTTTACGAACCAGGCTGAGCAGTTTCCCATAAGACTTTCTGAATTCACCTCTCACGGAATCATTTGCCAAAGCAATCAAACCAGTCAGCTGAACAACATCAGGAGTGGGGAGCTTGTAGGCCACAGTCTTCCTCAGAGAACCCATAGTAGCACAATAGAAGGCAAGAAAACCTGAACTGGGGGAAACGGTACCTGCAACACAGACACACGTTAATGAAATGCAAATGAGTATGCAAAGCAATGTAAAATGCAATCATGCAGCAGGAGATCAAGACAACTGTGTTGTTGAAGAGATGAAGGTTCTGTATCAACAAAACCACAATACCGCTCTGTCAAGAACAACCCTATCTCTGATGAGAAGAAAACCCTGGTATCGGACCATAAACCTGCTCTGTCAAGAACACACATATATCTGATGATGAGGAGAAACCCCTGATGTCAGACTATAACTCTGCTTTGTCAAGAACACACATACATCTGATAATAAGGACCTCTGATACAGTACCATAACTCTGCTCTGTCAAGAACAAATACACATCTGATGATGAGAAGCTATGATACTAACAAAACTGATTCACTATCAAGAAAACCAGGTAGTCTGAAGGTTAAGGTTTCCTGCAACAAACCCGACCCTGCTCACAGGTATGGACCTAAACTGACACAAGTTCGGCATCCTATGTGGTCATCAGCGTCACAGACATTCAAGAGGGGTGATACGATACCCAGAAGGTGTGGCATCACCACCTCCTGAAGCGGCCTCACTCAGCTGAATTCCAAATGATCGGTCCCCAGAGTCGACAATCCTCCAAACCAACAACCCCTCAGGCCCAAAGGTCTGGAAAAGAAGTCAACCGGGAGAACCTCGTCTGAGCGTGGATTTCATGAGACACTAGTGCTTGCAAAGCAAGCACGCGCCCACTAATTTCCACAACTAATGCTAGGTACACTCAAGCCTGGGTCTGGCTTCTCACTCATCAGAATGCCCCTCCCACAACAACACAGATAATCATATCATACTGAAAATAAAGTGCGGGAAATAAAATGCGATAAACAAACACAACCCAACAAGTAATCATACAAGCGCTAGGATTGACTCTCGCAGGGGACGTTGGATACCCAAACTGACTCGCATACGGGACGTTGGATCCCAGGAAACTATCTTGTCCCCAGCAGAGTCGCCAGCTGTCGCTACCGCGAAAATAAGGTGCCGGCAAAACAGAAGAGTCGCCACCTTTCGTTATTTATCCCTCAGAACGGGAAAGGAAACTATCGGAAAAACCTGAAGAAAAGGTATAAGACAAGGTCATCGCAACCATTGTCTGGGTTCGGGAGTCGGTTATGCAAGGGGAAGGTATTAGCACCCCTCACGTCCATCGTACTCGATGGGATCCACACTTGTTGTGTTTATCTGACGGTTTGGTGTTATCTATCTACCTATCAAGGCCGGTATAAAAAGAAAATAAAATGACTCGGCAAAGCGTCGCGCTTTATGCCTACGTATTCTCATCAGAGAATGAGAAATCAGAGTCAACGTAGTTCGACTAACTACGGGTGATGGGGGAGGTGGCTCGCCAATACATCAGTATTGTGCCTACGTACTCTCAATAGGCATGAGAGATCAGAGCTTACGTAGTTCGGGATAATACAGATTACGGGAATTTAGATTCATCTGTTTTATCGAGTAGGGTTAACAAACAGTTCCAATAGTTTGGTGTACGCAGCTCGACCCTTGGAGACTTATGCGTTACCGTTTGCGGTAGAACTGGGAGTTAACGACACTCTTTTCTTTAGAAAAGCTTCCTTTGAATTATGGGCCCACGGGGCAAAATGGTTTGAAGTTTGTTTTCTGTCTTTTACGAAAGAACTGTTTTTTATGGATGTTTGCAACCAATATCGCACTAGAGACTATGACCTTAGAGTGAATGCTTCGCATGTCACCCAAAGGGTGCCATACTAAACATCCAGACTGTTGAAAAGAAACTCTTCAACAATCCTTTCTCAGATAGCTTAAGGCTCGTAACGTACGGCGTTAGTTAACCTTTATTACTGTATTTTAATTTGTTTTGAGATGAGAAGAGAGAACGATCAAGTTCAACTAAGGGGAGACTATTAAGTCCTAATGTTGTCATGCCAAGGATTCATCCTATGGTTGAGGTTTGAAATAAGGAACTCCTAGAAGTTATCATGCATAAGTTTCAACCTAAAGTTTTAATCATCACTTCCTTATCAAAGGAAGTCAGATTCCTAGGGGATCATGCTAGTGGTAAATAGAAACAGATAAAGCATCAGCTTAAACAGTAAACTAGTAAACGACTGTAAAATGCATGCAATGCATGTGAGGGAGGAAATGTGTGTGGGGTATCAGCCTCCACAAGCTCATCTCAACCTCAAGCCAGATATGAATAACTGTAATCATACAGAAGACATAACATGCTATCAAGCAAACACAATAACTGCAATCATACAGAAGAAATAACATGCTATCAAGCAAACACAAACCACATAGGCAAGGGAGCTGAGCTCTACCAAATACCAGCAAGCAAAGCCATACAGTAAAAATACAAGTAGAGGGAGCAACTCAACCTCTAGTGCAATCATGCTCCTAGCTTAAATTAATCTAAACACGAACTTATTCTAATGCATCAAGCAAATCAAACAAGTCACAGCAATACAGTTGCACAGAAAGCAAACAGACAAGAAAAGAAAGCAGATCAACCACTGCCACAGCTTCACAGCCAAGCTCTCCTGACATCAGTTCAGTCCTCAGTCTGTAACTGTTCTTCTAGTCCATCATCTTCAATAGCAAGTATCAACTTGCTTCTTCAAGCTTTCAATGCATCAAACACAAGTATCAACTTGTTCTCCAACTTCCAGCTTCAGCTCTTTATTCAATCTCAATTTGATCTTCTTCCCAAGTGTCAACTTGTTCTTCTGGATCTTCAAGCCTCAGCTTCAATGGCAGTCTTCAGACCAAGGGAAGTGCAACTTCTAGCATCTTCAATCTTCTAGCAAGGAACCCCATCCTCTAGCAAGGGAGAAAGATTCATCTAACAAGAGCAAGGTTTGGATAATAGGCAGCAGAATGAAGACCAAAGGTCACCACTGAGCACTCCATCATCAGAGAATGGAACCCTCAAAGGTTCTACCAACTTGTGAAGAGCCACACATCCTACCAAAGGAGGGATGATGCCTTCACAAGGGGACCTTATATCATAGGGAGGAATGGAAGTGATCAACACCTTCCATGTTTATGAAAGAAGAGAATCTATCTAGAAGCTCTGCATGCAAACCCTAATCTTAACACCTAAACAAAACTACACCAAAGGAAGGGAAATCTTCACATCCAAGCTTCTTCAAGCATTCCTCAGTAGCCCAAGCTTGTCTTCAACATCATCCAAGAGCAAGAAAAGCAAAACCCTAATCTAAGGGAACTAAAGAAATCAATCTAATTGAATTAGCAAGTTAGAATCACCTAAAGCCTAGTACTAAAGTTAGTCCTAACTAAAATACTAAAACCAATTGTAAAATCCTACAAAAATAACTATGGGACCCTAATTCAATCATGAATCTACCATATAAAATCCAGAGGTTGAATCATCCACCAAGTCCTAGAAACAAAACCTAGATCACAAGGTGCTAATCATAAACCCTAAAAATAGAGCACCTAAAGTTTCAACTTAAAACTAGCCCTAAAATTCTTCACAAAAATGTGAGAAAATTACTAGGGGAGCATGCATATCTATGCTAGCTACACACAAAAAGTCAAGTCAAGAATCATCAACAAGTGCTCAAACAAAATTCAACAAAACAAGGTATCAACCATGGCCATTTTAATGTCAATTAATATTCAAAAAATGCAAATAAAATCACAAATGCATGAATTCTTAATATTTTTAATCTATAAAATTCTAGATTCAATCATGAATCAGGGGGAAAAAAGTTTGGAATTAATTGAGTTAATTTCCTATTTTTTATGAATTAATCTCTAAGTCACATGAAACAATGAAAAATAAAAGAAAATAAAAGAAATTAATAAACAGTCGTGTCAAATAGAAAATATAATTAGTTTATTTCAAAGAATTGGGCCAAAGGGGGGGGGGGTGTGGATATCACTATGAGTGTTAAGCCCAAAACCATTCAATTAATGAAACGGTGTGTTTCATTTGGAAATTCTCTTCAGAGCTGAGATGCAATAGTGGCCCTCCAATGCTCGCCTGAGTCCAAGGTCAAACCATCATCCAATGGCTCATGTTCATCGTCCCCATTTGAACTCAGCTTGGGGGGAAAACACAGACGGTGGCCTGAACAGTGGCGCCACCGTCTTCTCTGGTGAAACACTCTTCTCAAGTCATCAAAACTCACAAAACAAATCATCATTTCACTCCAAATTTGATGCTGATCAAGAATCCATCCTTAGAATTATCTAATTCCCTCTCTAACTCAAAACACGATAACATTTTCAGAATTCATCCAAATCTTGATTTTCACCATTCTTCAAATTAAAGGTCTCAAGTTAATCCTCACTCTTCACTGATCAATTTCCACTATCCCATCGTGATTATTCCTTCAAGAATCTTGAGATATCAACCTCAATAGAAAATGATCACACACCTATTTTGTCTCTAATTCACCAATTTCTGATCCTAAATCCAACTACATGTTGCAAGGATCCTAACCACATATGAATTTCTAAGCATCTCCTCCTAAATCATGCATAAGAGTGAAATGTAAAAACCTGGTTTCAGAGAGGTAACAGAGATGGTTTTTGATCACTTCAACACCCCAGATGATGCAGACACACTCCAAATTCACTCCCAAAGCCTTTGCACACCTTGATTTGGCTTGATTCTCCCTTGAATTCAAAACCCGATTTCAACTTGCACCTCCAAAATTTCAATGGCTCTTTCTGCAACCAGCTTCAATTCCTTCCAAAAAAATGGCTGAGTTCACTCAATGACTTATATAGAAGTGATTGGGATTGTCTAGAAACTTCTGGATTCATCCAAATGAGATTTTGGATTTTCAAAATCTCTTCAAAATCTCATCCATGGAAATCACTATTCTGACTCCCTTTGGGCATGGCCATGCTTGTAATCAAATTCTCATGAGATTTTGAATGAGTTTGATGAGTTATTTTCCTTGTTTGCAAGCCAAAGGTGGGAGATTGATTATGTTGCTTCATCATGAAGAAATGAAATGGAAGTGCATGAATTTGACCTCAAATCAAAATTCTAACATTGCCATTGTTTCTAAAAACATTTTTCCAATCAATTTGACCTATAATTTTGTTTCATTTGGTCACAAAATGAATTATTTGAATTTTTGGCTATTAAATCCTTTTAATTCTTTCTTTTTCCAAAATTTCTTGAACCAAGTCTCTCCTTGAGCCATTTCAATGCCTCCTTGATGCATGGTCAAGGTTAAAACCCCATTTTGAGAAACTTTCTAGTTGAACAAAATTTCATTTGAGGCCTCTAAGTTGGTGAAAATGGCCTATGATCACAAATGACCTATAATCACCAAATGTCCAAAATACCCTTGACTTGCCAAAGCCATAAGTTGAGTTCTACAAATCCTATCAAGGACTTCTAGTACTCTATAGAAATCTAAGATGATAAGGAACAACATTCATGTTGACAAAAATTTCATAGGAATCATCCTTCTAGGGCAAAAGTTTCATGCAATTTGGGTAACTTTCAAGCTCCAAATTCACATACCTCAGATGACTTGTAACTTGTCAAAGCCATAACTTGAGTTCTACAAATCCTATCAAGGACTTCTAGCACTAAAATTAAAGCTAAGATCATGATCTACAACAATCATGTTGGGGGAAAGATGAGATGACAATCACATCTTGAGCTACATTGCTTTGAAAATATGGGTCAAACTAGGGGATTTTACACTGTCAAGTCTTAGAAACCCTAGCTTGAAATTTCTCAAACTCTTCAATCATGATGAGTTAACCTTAGAATAATCCTTAGAACATCTCAATGCATCAATCCATGATCTCATGACCCTTGAATTAGGTCTCAACCTCCTTCAAATCCTCAGTTGACTTAGGGTTGACCCAGTCAAACCCTAATTGCACCAATCATGGCTGAGGCTTCTTAATCTTGCATAATGACCTGTCTAGGCCTCAAAGTGATCTTCAACATTTGTCATGAGCTCTCTCAAGACCTCAAGTCCATCCTCATGGCCTCAGCATCATCTGCTGGCTTTCCACAACTATCAAGTTAGGAGACCTACACACTTGGCTTCAACCACTCTCTCTGAGGATCTTTCAGCCTCTTTGACAAGGATATCAACCCTTGAACATCTGGATAACCTTCTTAGCTAGCTTCAAAGTCTTGTGTAGCTCTTGATTGGTCATCATACCTCTTGATCTCCTGCATACATGTCAATGAAATGCAAATGATAATGCTAATGTGAATGAAATGAAACATAAGCTAGGTAAAGAAAAGTTGGGCAAACTTTGGGGTGCAACACCCCATGATTAGGCAACAAATTATTCTTAACATTAGGCTGCACATCATCATCAAAAGAAAAAATCTTCTTTTCCATAAGTTCCCTGACGAGATGTTTCAGAGCAAGACATCCCTCTAAATCATGTCCGGCAGCACCCTTATGAAATAAACCATGAGCGTTCGGATTATAATAAGGAAATGAGGTGTCTGACGGTGGTCCCAATGATCGAGTCGTTATTAGCCCTTGTTGCACTAAGGATTGGTACAACTCAGTATAGGTAATTAGGATTGGAGGAACATGAGGCCTTCATGCTGGTCTTCTGTTCTGAAAGTTTTGTCTAGGCACCTGAGCTCGAGGCTGTTGATATTGCTGATAAGCTGGACCATTGGGTGCTCGCCAATAGCCTTGTTGTTGTACCAGTTGATAAATAGGTACATGCTACACCGTTTGATAAGTTGGAACTAAGTTACTGAACATGGGCATGACAGCTGCCACATATGGTTGTTGGGCATACTTCACGGGATGCATTGGTTGCTGAGCGAAACTTTGCTGAGATTGTTGAACATAGCCTTGTTGAGGCTGTTGATATTGTCGGTAAGGCTTCTTTAAGGACTGATTCTTCCTTCCTGCTGTTATGGCATTTGTCTCCCCTTCTTTCTTTTTGTGAAAATTGCCATTAAGTTTCTTGGCATTATTGTTGTTGGAACTACTAGAAGTATTGGTCATCCTCCCATTTTTCATCCCCAGTTCTACTCTTACACCTACAACTAATATATCAGAAAAACTGGCTGTCACACTACTAATCATTTTCTCATAAAACTTCGGCCTTACTGTGTCCACAAACCAGACAGTCAGTTCTTTTTCAGTTAGTAGAGGCTCCACCTGAGAGGCAATCTCCCTCCAACGCTGTGCATACTCCTTAAAAGACTCAGAGCTTCTTTGTGACATGCTTAACAATTGTCTTCTATCGGGGGCTAAATCCATGTAGTATTTATAGGGCTTCACGTAGGCATTAGCCAAATCCTGGAAATTCTGGATAAGGGACTGATCCAAGCTCAAATACCATTTGACAGATGCCCCCTTCAGACTATCTTGGAAGCAGTGGATCATCAATTTATCATCTTCCACATGGGAAACCATTCTTCTATAATACATAATCAGGTGTGTTCTTGGGCAAGTGGCACCCGAGTATTGCTCAAAGTTGGGAGTTTTAAATTTTTGGGGAATTACCAACCTAGATACTAGGCACATATCCCTGGCATCTGTACCAAAGATATCATTTCCTTCCATCGCTCTGACTTTCCTTCCTATAGTTTCCATACTTTCCTTAAGCTTTTCATGATGTCCACTTCGATCTTCAGACCCATCAGGAATCTCATATACTTGTTGTTAATTATGAAAATTAGGATGCGCTTGAGTTTGTACAAAGGCTGGAGTGTAGGTCAGAACAGCTTGGGGAATTTCTGCCCCCAAGGGAACTGATTGTTGATTAACTAGAACTGTAAGAGTTGGTGGTACAAAACCATAAGATAACCCATATGATGGTACATTTATAGCAGTGACTACTGTTGGAGTTGGCTCCACAACTATATTAGTGTCGCACCCCAAAATTTAACCAACTACTCAACGCAATTTGGCTCATGTTTCGACTCATTGCATTTTGCATTTGCATACCGTGTACATTGCATTTTTGTTTTAGTCAGATTGACTTTATCAGGATTACAACCCTCTGATCATGCTTCAGGCATTTCAGGCCAATACGAGGATGTATTTTGAGAATTGGTGCTCGTTCCCTGTGTTTCCAGCTCCCGCTGTTGTTTTTTACGACATCTCGGTGTCCGGTTTTTACAGCTTATTTCGCCGTGTTCGCGTATCTGTTTGCTAATCGATTTAATCGGCTTCCTCGCATTTTTTTATAGATTTTTCCCTTTATTTCCGAGAATTTTAAATGAATTTTAATTGTTTCTTTAGGATTTATTAAATAGATTTTATATGTTAATTGTTTTTAGATATTAATAGATAGTTTTTTAATAGATATTAAATAGCTTTTCCTAGAATTTTAAATGATTTTTAATAGGATAATTCCTTTTCTAGGATTTTCTAAATAGGTTTAATAGATCTTTTTCTATTTTTTAATAAGGGTTAGGAATTAATAGAGTTGATTAGAGTTTAATTTCTTTTAGAATTAATTCATAGAGATTTATTATAGTTTAATAGTTTAGATATAGTTGATTAGGATATTAATTAATTTAGTGTAATCAATAGTTTAAGTGTCAACTTTAATTCATTTTCGTATTAATTAATCATTAGGTGCAGTCATTAGATCTAAGTGAGTCATTAATCCTTTAATTAATGTCATTAATTCAGAATTAATCCAATTTTCGTGGGCCATGTGTCTATTTTGGAGGCCCACAGTCCAGTATACTGCCACTTGTCCTATATAGAGGGTCCCACGTCTCCATTCTCTCTTCCACGCGTGCACTCTCTCTCTGGCCAACACATTACTGCAGACCCCACTTCTCTGAAACCTCACCCCACACGTGGCCTCCTTGCATCCACTTCTCCCATGCGTGTTGACACGCGTCCTCCGTCTTCCCCTCTCATCCCCGGCCATGCAAGCGCCGGAGGTCAGCCGCAACTATCATCGGAGCCACCGCAACCGTCGCCGGAAACCTGCAAATCATCTGAAATTCATCTCCCTCGTCATGATCACTAATGAATAGTCATCTTCTTCGTCCATCGTTTTCATCCAACCGTCGCCGGAAAACTCGAAATCTCGCTTGAGAGCATATACATAGTATTAGAATGGATTAGTGGTGGACGTGCTTGCTTTGCTTGCATCAGTTCCCATGTAATTCACACTCAGACGAGGTTCTCTTTGATGACTTCTTATCGGTCCTTTGGACTCGAGAGGCTGTCGGATCTGAGGATTGTCGACTCTGGGAACCGATCATTTGGGATTCAGCTAAGTGAGGCCGCTTCAAGAGACGATGATGCGACACCTTCTGGTTATCGTACCATCGTTCTTGAAAGTCTATGACACTGATGACCGCATAGGATGCCGAACCTGTGTCAGTTTAGGTCCATAGCCGTGAGTGGGAGGGTTTTTTGCAGGAAACTTGACTTCTAGCCTACCTGGTATTTTGGTTTTCTCTCGTTAGAGAAAACTTATCCCGTCAGCAGCGCAGCAGTAATCAGAGCTTTGTGGGGGCTGTGATCCCGTGTTTGCTGCATCTTGCATTGCATTTGCATAATCATCTTTGCATCATATTGCATATGATTCTCCAGCTAGTCAGAGCTCTTATCCAGCCTTTGTTTTGCTTTAGAGGGTGATTCTCCGGTGTTTAGTCTGAGCACGTGTTGATTGTTAGAAGACAACCAAGGGGTTGAAGCAGATTTGAGCAGGATCAAGCAGTGAAGTCAATTGAAAGTTTCTGGTAGCTATGTCAGAGAGCAGCTTCCAGTTTGTTGATACCTTGTCAGGTTTCACTGTGACGTCCAATCCTTTGTATGGTTCTATTCCTGATGAAGACTTTCCACAAGTGAACAACCTTAATGCAACTCGACTTGTACAGCCTTCTATTGAAGACCGAGATCTACATGAGCAGTTTGTTGTCCGAAGTGAATGCTCTCCTTCTATTGATACCTCAGACTATCAGGGTGTTGTTTTTCCTGTGCCAAATTCCCGAAGAGAGGTCACGATAGCAAAGACTGAAGATCCATTAGCTCTCGTGTATGCTAAAAGGTTTCGTGCGTTGGATGAAAGATTCAGAGCCTTGGAAGTTAAAGATGCTGTTAACCCCAATGCTGCAGACACATGTCTGGTTTCTGGCCTAGTGTTACCTCCGAAGTTCAGAGTGCCGAGGTTTGAAAAGTACAAAGGAGATAGTTGCCCGAAGCAACATTTGGTGATGTTCTGCCGAAGAATGACCTCATTTGTGCACAACGACAAGTTGATGATTCACTACTTTCAGGATAGTCTGACTGGGGTATCTCTGAGTTGGTATATGCAGTTAGAGAGTAATCAGATCCGATCATGGGTGGATTTAGCCAATGCTTTTCTGAAACAGTACGACTATAACCTAGACATGGCTCCTAGTCGCATGCAGCTGCAGGAATTGTCTCAAGAGAACAATGAACCTTTCAGGAAGTATGTTCAGAGATGGAGAGAATTTGCTGCTAGAGTGCAACCACCGCTTCTAGACCGAGAGTTAAAAGGCATGTTTGTAAACTCCTTGCAGAGCTTGTACTTCGAAAGAATGCTTGGAGTTGCACCAAATTTCTCTGAATTGGTAAGGGCAGAAGAGCGCATCGAGTATGGCGTTAAAACTGGAAGAATTCAAAATGTTTCAGGCAGTCAGGCTGGTGAAACCGAATCTCTTTGTAGCTTTCAAGCTGAAGATGAAACCGTGGTCAATGCAATCATGACAGATGATGGGTATTCTCAAGACGAATCGGTGAAATCTGTTGGTTCTTCGTCTTCTCAGCGGTCGGTATCCTCTGTGTCTCGTTATTCTGGACAGACAATTGTGCCTAGGGCACCACATCGAGAACCTTATGTCGCTCCTTTTGAAAATCCACGAGCCCGTGGCCGAGGTTATCAGAATCAGCGTCAGAATCAAAACCGACCTCGTAATAACTTGGAACGAAGGAATGCTCCTTCCCATCCAGTGCTTGTGCCGTATAGCCAGATTCTGCCACATTTGATTCAGAATTCTTTGGTGGAAACCAAAGCTCTTAAGCCCGTGCCAGAGCCTTATCCTCCTGGGTACAATCCCCATGCTCAGTATGGATACCATGGTGGATCCCCGGGGAATTCAACTGAAGATTGCAAAGCTTTTCAGGAAAAAGTGCAACAGTTAATCGATAAAGGGTGCATTTCCTTTCTAGAAGGAGTTTTGGTTGTGCATGACAACCTCTCAGTTGTCTGAGCTCGCAGATTCAGAGGGTTATTTGCAGAGGCTAGTGGTCCAGACAGGCAGATGTCCTCAGCATTGGCAGTCCTCAGACTTTTTATCATTTGCATTTGTAGTTTCCTTTCTGTTAGTTACTACTTGCTGTTAAACATTGTTTGTTTCGAATGGTAATGTTGATAAAGTGACTATGCATTTTTCTGAATTAATCATGTCGCTGTCACTCATTTACTGCATTACACTGACACTTGCATTTTATTTACTCCACTTTATCACTATGATTAGCAAAGATTGGAGGGAGGATGACGAAACTGAATACTCATAACTGATGATCGTATGCTTTCGGATAAAACCCTGCCTATGATGTACAGGCATTGTTTCAAATCCCCTAAACACTGGAGATATAAGGAGTTAGTCCCTCGTTAACCACTTCGAGCTGAGAAGTAGGAGTTTCTTTCGGGCCTTTAAACCCTCTCATCTCAACCTGGGGCAGGGCAGTCGTCAGTTAGCTTGACCGAGCGTTCAAGTCTTATAGAGGAGTGTTGCCTTTCAAGGACCAATCACAGTTTATTCCTCTCAAGAGGTCGTACCTCGTCAACCGCAGTGGTTAAACTTCACCAATCAGGAGTGAGACGGTTATAACCCTTTCGGAGCAAGCAAGACAACCAGTGTCACACGACTTGTTCCAAGCAAAAGAAAGAGAAAAAAAGAGAGCCCGCTAAGCAAAAAAGAAAAGAAAAGCTGGAAAGCAAATACTTAGGCAAAAAACCAGGGCATCCCGCTGGACTTCAAAGGAAATCGGAAAGAACTCGAAAGAGTCAGTCCAGGAAAAAATTAGGGAATCAAAAGAATAAAATGAAAGGATCTCAACAGAAAAATCCTCAAACAAGGACAAAGTCGCGTGGATACAGACACCGAAAACGAAAGAGGAGTAACTGTCACTCTGAAAACCTTGTGAGTTCCTTAACCATTGTTCCTAACATTCCTCAAAGAGGCGAGCGCTTGTGCCAGGTGAACTGAACATTAGGATCGGAGATCATCACGTAGAAGGGGTGGGTACGAATCATGACTTGAGCCTAATATCCCTTGTTTCACGAACAGTGAACCCGACCACGATACAACCCTTAAAAGACCTAATTAAGGCAGGGTTTATTCTGAAAGCGCATTACGATAAGGTTGAGTAACCTGACTCCTACATGATTTGCTAATCATATCCTTGTTGTATTTTTCACTGATCAAATCAGCACTACGTTTGAACTCTTTGGTTCATTCGTCACTCACTATCATAACACGTAAATGAGTGACAACATTTTTCTCGAAATCTGCATGAACACTGCATTAAAATTACCATTCGTGAATAGACAATTTTAATTGCAGGTCAGTAGTTGATATGAAGGAATTCCAACAGGGAATAATCAGTCAAGACTGAATCATTCAGCGGTCTGGATCAGAATGGTATACTGCGAAGCCCTGTGAATTTGGGGCATTGACTTCCAATGAGTTCGGAATCAGTCAGACTGAGGACAAGTCCTGAAGCATCGGTTGATTATGGGACAGTTTGTTCAAGAAGCAGTTGATCAGAAGTGAATCTTCTTGAGACACATTCAGGGGAAACTACCCAGAGTTCCTGTGATTTGAGGGCAAATCCCTCCAGTGTTCAATCAGGGCATGTTAAGTCGCTCAACGCTCGTTCAGGGGCAAGCTACTTCAGAAGTATATTGAAACCAACCATGCTGAGAGTTGGTTAATTGAGGATGAATCCTTCCGTTGTACAGATACCGGCGCAAGCCATCTCGAGGTTGCCTCGTGGCAAGCTGCTTTCTGTTCAGAATGAATTTTCCTAAGAGTCGGATTGGGGCAAGTTGAATTGCGCAGGGGAAAGTTGTTCAAGCGAGTTTATTCACCCCGGCAAGAGTTGAGTGTCGGGGAATCGTGTCATTACCCTACCAAAAAACCTGAACCTTCTGAAAAAGCCTTGCTGCCATTGGATTATTATCCTACAGCCTAAACTTGTTACTTACTGTGTAACCAAAGTCATTTCCAAAGCCCAGTTCTCGCCTGGCAAACCTCCAAAGCCCAGTCCTCGTCTGGCAAACCGGTAACCAGTTCTCTCCTGGTCCAGCTTTCTTAGAATACCAGTTCTCGTCTGGTGCGTGTCAGCTTTTAAACCAGTTCCCGTCTGGTCTCCTTTTCCTTGACCCACTGTTTAACCAGTTCTCGTCTAGCTAACGCAGTTTTTAAAGCCCAGTTCTTGTTTGGCAAACCAGAAATCAGTTCCCGTCTGATATCCAAAACCTAGAAGTCAGTTCTCGTCTGACAACTTAAACCCTTTTGCCACCAGTTCTCGTTTGGTAGTCTACCCTCGAATGCTAGTTCTCGTCTAGTATGTCCCCTTCAAATCCACTTTTGTTGGTGACCAGAAATTAATCCATATCACCATAAACCTATCCCTAAACTAGAAAAAGCCTAATTGTACCTGGCCAGATATTCCCGGTGACATGTGCTATCACGTTCCCTGACAAGAGGCTCGAATGGTCTCAGTTCTCCATGATTGGTGTTCTACATTCCCTTAGGGGGTGATGTTGTTAAACCAGGAAATATTCTTCAGCAGAGATGTGCAGTTAAGGTTGACTCTCCTCAGCTGTTTGAGATGGCAGCAAGTTGAGATGGCACTTGTCCTTTATCAGAGTAGGGTCAAGATTATCCTCAGCAGGGCGAGATTGATATCCCCGGCAGAGTGTAGCCATCCCCGACAGATTGATTGTACATTCCCAACAGTTTAGGATTGAAGTTATCCCTGACAAGCGGATTTGGGTTTATTTCCCCAGCACTGGGTCAGGGTACAGTTTCTCGTAGGAGACTATTCACAAGTGTTTAGCCCTCGATAGCGCAGACTGAAGCCTCCAGCGGAATTGAAAGTCCCCCACAAAGTTGTATTTTCCCCAGCAAGTAGGATTTATTCCAGCGTCTGGTTGCCTATCCTCTGTCGAATTTACAGTTTCCCAAGAGAGCCGAGTCCTTGGAGCCGTTCAGGCCATGATTGGTGCTCCCCAGTAGAGTGTTGAATAGCTGATGCTGTATTTCCCCATCGGAGTCGTTATCTCCAGGAAGGTTTAGCCGCGAAGACCGCGCAGTTTATTTCTGCGATTGACATCGTTTCCCTCAGCAGTTTATGGGTTGTATACCTAGCCAAGCAGGTCCCAGTTCTCGTAGAACTTTGTCCCCCTGCAGTAGTCGACTGAAGTTCAGATCCCCAGGCGGAGTCCAATTGAGATTGGTATGACTTCTTCTCCTTGACAGGAGGATTCTCCCTTTAGCATTTATTTTGCTGATGGGGTCATAGCATTTACCCTAAATGCGTAGCATTTTCACCGTGTGAAGCATTGCGCTATAGTCAAACATATGCATACGAAACATGAGCTAAGTCGTGACCGTTCTTGTTTTGCAGGTGTTCCTCCGCAGAATGGTTTGCTCAAGATGATTCTTGAATTCCCCAGTGAAGTCGCTAGAGTTGGTTGCTCAAGTTGATGCTTAGAATCTCCCGCAGAGTTATTGGTTCAGGATGATTCTTGAAGTCCCCGACGGAGTTATTTGTCCAAGATAATTCTTGAAGTCCTCAGTAGAGTTTATTCATCTAGAATGATCTCTGGATCCCCGAAGCAGAGTTACTTGATAGTTCTCCAGAATCTCCAGCGGAGATGTGTCATCCCCAGCTGGTTTTAAACAGAGAAGTTGAAATTTCCCTTGGAGACTTGATGATTGAAGTCTGGCAGCGGTGCCAAAACCCCTGACTTACTGATGAAGTTCAGCTGCGATGTCGAAGCAGTTTGCATAGCTGACGCAGGGTGCCTGACGACACAAGATTGTATATCCCTATTGACCAGTGAATGACTAAAGATCCCATTTCAGGACTTACTGATGAAGTCCGACTGCGAGGCCGAAGCAGTTCTCCCAGCTGACACGGAATGCCCGACGGCAGGATCAGCCAACATTCACCAGTTACCGAGTAATCGGTGATCCCTTATTGACTTACTGATGAAGTCCGACAAAGATGTTATCGACGTGCCTAGCGACACGATGAGTCCATAGGTGACGATAAGGAATTCTTCTGCTATGACGCAGAATGCCTGACGGCATAGTCGACCATCCATTACCAGTTACCGTGTGACTGGTGATCCCTTGATGACTTGAGGACAAAGATCTACAGCAAAATCAGATGATTATCCTGACGGAGATTAGACCCTTCACCGGTTACCGTGTGACCAATTCCCCCAGTAGAGTTGCCGTGCAACTGTCCTGCTCAGTTTTGAAGATGTTCCTACCAATCAAAGTATCGTTTACCCCTACAGTCGGCAAATCACCAGTTACCGTGCAACCGGTGATCCCTTGATGATTTGAGGACGCAATGATATCAGATAAATCAGAGAATCATCCTGACGGGGATTCAGATCAGTAATTCTCCAGCTAGTTGTCGTGCAACTATTGTTTCGGTTTCCGAAGAGATTTGTTCCCATCAGAGTACCGTGTACTTGTGAAGTTGGCAAATTTCTGGGTTCTCTTTTGTATTCAACCGTCTTCTACCTTTGAATGATTGAAAGTCGTTCGCTTCTCAACCCTTCAGGTCCAAGCCGCTTGAATAGGGGCAGCTGTCGCACCCCAAAATTTAACTAACTACTCATCGCAATTTGGCTCATGTTTCGACTCATTGCATTTTGCATTTGCATACCGCGTACATTGCATTTTTGTTTCAGTCAGATTGACTTTATCGGGATTACAACCCTCTGATCACGCTTCAGGCATTTCAGGCCAATACGAGGATGTATGTTGAGAATTGGTGCTCGTTCCCTGTGTTTCCAGCTCCCGCTGTTGTTTTTGAGGACATCTCGGTGTCCCGTTTTTACAGCTTATTTCGCCGTGTTCGCGTATCTGTTTGCTAATCGATTTAATCGGCTTCCTCGCATTTTTTTAGATTTTTCCCTTTATTTCCTAGAATTTTAAATGAATTTTAATTGTTTCTTTATGATTTATTAAATAGATTTTATATGTTAATTGTTTTTAGATATTAATAGATAGTTTTTTAATAGATATTAAATAGCTTTTCCTAGAATTTTAAATGATTTTTAATAGGATAATTCCTTTTCTAGGATTTTTTAAATAGGTTTAATAGATCTTTTTCTATTTTTTAATAAGGGTTAGGAATTAATAGAGTTGATTAGAGTTTAATTTCTTTTAGAATTAATTCATAGAGATTTATTAGAGTTTAATAGTTTAGATATAGTTGATTAGGATATTAATTAGTTTAGTGTAATCAATAGTTTAAGTGCCAGCTTTAATTCATTTTCGTATTAATTAATCATTAGGTGCAGTCATTAGATCTAAGTGAGTCATTAATCCTTTAATTAGTGTCATTAATTCAGAATTAATCCAATTTTCATGGGCCATGTGTCTATTTTAGAGGCCCACAGTCCAGTATACTGCCACTTGTCCTATATAGAGGGTCCCACATCTCCATTCTCTCTTCCACGCGTGCACTCTCTCTCTCGCCAACACATTACTGCAGACCCCACTTCTCTGACACCTCACCCCACACGTGGCCTCCATGCATCCACTTCTCCCAGGCGTGTTGACACGCGTCCTCCGTCTTCCCCCCTCATCGCCGGCCATGCAAGCGTCGGAGGTCAGCCGCAACTATCACCGGAGCCACCACAACCGTCGTCGGAGGCTCGCCGGAAACCTGCAAATCATCTGAAATTCATCTCCCTCGTCATGATCACTGATGAATAGTCATCTTCTTCGTCCATCGTTTTCATCCAACCGTCGTTGGAAGACTCGAATTCTCGCCGGAAACTTCAAGCTATCCTTATCTTGTTTCCAGAAATCACCACCTTGTTCATCCAGGTTCAACGTTATTCCCAGAAAATCTCCAGAACCTCAACAACCTTCATCCAAGATTCGTCTTCGTAACTGTTTGCATAGAGAACATTCATTATCCAAGAACTGAACTCCAGATCTTCATCCGTTGATGAACACTTCTCCGATTCTCACCATGAAACTTCTGTTCGTTCTTCAAATCCGTCTCAGCAAGAATTCCCAGGAACACTCAAAGAACCTCATCCCAGATTCAACGTACTTCCCCAGATCCATCGTTTTCGCCACATCTGGATCAAGAACACTCAGCCAAGTGCATCGTTCTTCACCCGATCTTCCCTCAATCTTCAACGAGGATCAGTAGATCTCCAGAGAACTCAAGATCCGTCCATATGTCATCCGAAATCCTTAAGGATCGCATCGAATCTTCTTCTGCTCCGCGAAGATCTTTCAAGTCCTCATCATCTCCAAGGATCTTCGTCAAGATCTGCAACGTATTCATCAGAACACCATCAACGATCTTCAAACATTTCCTGTAGATATCCGCTCCGATGCATCGGCAAGAACAATCATCAGCTTCGTCTTGTTGAGGGTTGAGGTGGAAGATTTTATTCGTTTTCTTAGGTTTGTAGTCTTGCAGTTTGAGATGGTGAATGATTTTGGTGAGAGGAGGAGTTTGAGAACGACGGCGGCGGCAAGGTTAGGGAGAAGAGAAAGATTAGGGTTCAGAAGTTGGGTTGAGGAGAAGTGTGGGAGGAGAGGAAAGGTCCGTGGACCCTGGGAGTGAGTTGATGGGCCCTGGGCCCAATATGCATTTTGGATCCATCACCCCCGTTTCCCAGCATTCACCCCCGTTTTCTTTTCCTTTTTCTTTTTTGCTGATGAAGTGGTGACAGGCTGGGCCCAACCATAATTTTTCTGGATACACCTCAAAATGCCTGGCGCACCCCCTGTCCATTGGTTTTTAGTTTATTTTATTTTCTGATTGTGGGCTGGGCCCAGAGTGTTTTTTTTCTGCTTTACCCCTATTTTGCAGATTGTACCCCCTCCCTTGCAATTAAATTTTTCCTCTTGTATTGGACATATGCTTGTTATAGTGTAGATTTTATTTTCCTATTTTCTTTTAGGGATCATTTTCATAGTTAGAATATTACCATAGATGTTTAATATAGGATTTATGTTCTATTGTTTTAGAATAATGTAGAATTTCCGTTCTATTTTCCTTATAGGATATTAAAGACTCTAGTATAGAATTTTTATTCTAGTTTCTTTATAGCAAATTATAGGATATTTTAGATAGAATCTTGTATGCTATTTTCATATGCAATTTCCTTTTAATTTCTTTAGAATATTTTCTAGTAGAATTTAATTGTCGTATTTTAGGAGTAGACTATTATTTTCATTTGCGATTGGATTTCTCTCCTATTTTCGTTTCTCATCCGATTTTATCTTCGATATTATTGTTGGCTGGCCGTGTGTCACGATTCAATTGGAGAATGATTTTCGATATCATTTCTCCATCTTTGTCTTTGACACAGACATCAATACGCTACCTCTGAGAGTTTGATTTCTCGTATAAATCGAACCATGACGGTCTAAGCGATGCATCGATACTGGTTCGAGCGTCCTCATCAAGTATCCAGAGAGGAGAAAATTGGAATGGAGCTTGCGCGCATGTCAGGAGCCAACGGAGCCGCTTCGTTCAACATCATCATCTTATTCAAGTCTTCAGGCAACCGTTGAGTGTTGTGAGCTGTATCGTTAGATACGTAGGAAATGACAATCGAGCGGTCTCCCCTCGATCGTTTAGGGTGTTTAGTATATGTACCTTGGGTAATATACGACGCGCTCACTCCTACGTATTAAGGTTTGTGCGTGTGTGTCCCGAGTTCCCTCCCGTTTAGGCGTAAGCCTGCTGCCTCTTTGTTCTCGCCCCCGCACGATTAAAACCCCTTTTCTCTCGCTGTCGTGCGATCGAGACCCCTTCTCTTGCCCCTGTGCAATCGAGACTCATTTTCCCGTCAAACTACGTTTGCTCTGATCTCTCGTAACAGACGAGAGTACGTAGGCATAGGATGCGATATCCTAGCGAGCTACCGTTTTTTCCCTTTTCCCCCGTTTGTTGTAGTTAGCTGAACTACAACTGCTCTGATTTCTCGTACCAAATGAGAATATGTAGGAATAGGATGCGATATCCTAGCGAGCACACTAACAACTAACTTCGTTGTTCTCTTGCGGCCGTGCGATCGAGACTTTCCCGCTAACGACTGATGTTCCCTTTCTCTTGCCCGAGGGCAATGGAGACCGGACCATAGTCCTAGTTCCCGAAGGTCCCCGTAGCTTTAAACCCGACATACTACGTCCGTTCTACCGCAAACAGGTAACGCCTATGTCTCCAATGGTCGAGCAGCATACACCTAACTGCTAGAATGCGTACGCTAGCATTGTCAATCCTTTCTCTCACCCCGTGTGACTGAGAATCCCTGTCTAGCCGTAGTTAGCCTGAACTACATCATGCTCTGATTTCTCTGACGAGAATACGTAGGCATAAGATGCGACGACTTGGCGAGCAAACTCCCCCCGTAGTTTCCCGAACTACGTAGACTCTGATTTCTCATTCTCTGATGAGAATACGTAGGCATAGAGCGCGATGCTCTATCGAGTCAGTTTCTTGCCATTTAGCCTTAGAACCCGTAGATAGATTGTTTTTCACCCATAGACAAACCAACTAGCATGGATCCCATCGAGTACGATGGACGTGAGGGGTGCTAATACCTTCCCCTTGCGTAACCGACTCCCGAATCCAAACAATGGTTGCGATGACCTTGTCTTATACCTTTTCGTCAGGTTTTTTCCAATCGTTTCCTTTCCCATTTTGAGGGATAAATAACAAAAGATGGAGACTCTTCTGTTTTACCGGTACCTTATTTTCGCGGAAACGACAGCTGGCGACTCTGCTGGGGACTGCGATGGTTCCCTATTCGAGTCTCGCCTTGGATTTTCTTCCTAGCTGTCTGGGTCAGCCCCAGCAGCTGGCGACTCTGCTGGGGACTGCGATAGTTTCCTAGGGATCCAACGTCCCTATGCGAGTCAATCTGGGGATCCAACGTCCCTGTGCGAGAGTCAATCCTAGCGCTTGTTTGCTTGTCTTTGGGTGTTTATTTTTTGTGCGTTGTATGTTGTATATTACTGATGTATTTACATTTCCCGCACTATATTATTATCTGTTGCTATTGTGCTGTTGTGGGAGGGGAGCTCTGATGAGTGATAAGCCAGACCCAGGCTTGAGAGCATATACATAGTATTAGAATGGATTAGTGGTGGACGTGCTTGCTTTGCTTGCATCAGTTCCCATGTAATTCACACTCAGACGAGGTTCTCTTTGATGACTTCTTATCGGTCCTTTGGACTCGAGAGGCTGTCGGATCTGAGGATTGTCGACTCTGGGAACCGATCATTTGGGATTCAGCTAAGTGAGGCCGCTTCAAGAGACGATGATGCGACACCTTCTGGTTATCGTACCATCGTTCTTGAAAGTCTATGACACTGATGACCGCATAGGATGCCGAACCTGTGTCAGTTTAGGTCCATAGCCGTGAGTGGGAGGGTTTTTTGCAGGAAACTTGACTTCTAGCCTACCTGGTATTTTGGTTTTCTCTCGTTAGAGAAAACTTATCCCGTCAGCAGCGCAGCAGTAATCAGAGCTTTGTGGGGGCTGTGATCCCGTGTTTGCTGCATCTTGCATTGCATTTGCATAATCATCTTTGCATCATATTGCATATGATTCTCCAGCTAGTCAGAGCTCTTATCCAGCCTTTGTTTTGCTTTAGAGGGTGATTCTCCGGTGTTTAGTCTGAGCACGTGTTGATTGTTAGAAGACAACCAAGGGGTTGAAGCAGATTTGAGCAGGATCAAGCAGTGAAGTCAATTGAAAGTTTCTGGTAGCTATGTCAGAGAGCAGCTTCCAGTTTGTTGATACCTTGTCAGGTTTCACTGTGACGTCCAATCCTTTGTATGGTTCTATTCCTGATGAAGACTTTCCACAAGTGAACAACCTTAATGCAACTCGACTTGTACAGCCTTCTATTGAAGACCGAGATCTACATGAGCAGTTTGTTGTCCGAAGTGAATGCTCTCCTTCTATTGATACCTCAGACTATCAGGGTGTTGTTTTTCCTGTGCCAAATTCCCGAAGAGAGGTCACGATAGCAAAGATTGAAGATCCATTAGCTCTCGTGTATGCTAAAAGGTTTCGTGCGTTGGATGAAAGATTCAGAGCCTTGGAAGTTAAAGATGCTGTTAACCCCAATGCTGCAGACACATGTCTGGTTTCTGGCCTAGTGTTACCTCCGAAGTTCAGAGTGCCGAGGTTTGAAAAGTACAAAGGAGATAGTTGCCCGAAGCAACATTTGGTGATGTTCTGCCGAAGAATGACCTCATTTGTGCACAACGACAAGTTGATGATTCACTACTTTCAGGATAGTCTGACTGGGGTATCTCTGAGTTGGTATATGCAGTTAGAGAGTAATCAGATCCGATCATGGGTGGATTTAGCCAATGCTTTTCTGAAACAGTACGACTATAACCTAGACATGGCTCCTAGTCGCATGCAGCTGCAGGAATTGTCTCAAGAGAACAATGAACCTTTCAGGAAGTATGTTCAGAGATGGAGAGAATTTGCTGCTAGAGTGCAACCACCGCTTCTAGACCGAGAGTTAAAAGGCATGTTTGTAAACTCCTTGCAGAGCTTGTACTTCGAAAGAATGCTTGGAGTTGCACCAAATTTCTCTGAATTGGTAAGGGCAGAAGAGCGCATCGAGTATGGCGTTAAAACTGGAAGAATTCAAAATGTTTCAGGCAGTCAGGCTGGTGAAACCGAATCTCTTTGTAGCTTTCAAGCTGAAGATGAAACCGTGGTCAATGCAATCATGACAGATGATGGGTATTCTCAAGACGAATCGGTGAAATCTGTTGGTTCTTCGTCTTCTCAGCGGTCGGTATCCTCTGTGTCTCGTTATTCTGGACAGACAATTGTGCCTAGGGCACCACATCGAGAACCTTATGTCGCTCCTTTTGAAAATCCACGAGCCCGTGGCCGAGGTTATCAGAATCAGCGTCAGAATCAAAACCGACCTCGTAATAACTTGGAACGAAGGAATGCTCCTTCCCATCCAGTGCTTGTGCCGTATAGCCAGATTCTGCCACATTTGATTCAGAATTCTTTGGTGGAAACCAAAGCTCTTAAGCCCGTGCCAGAGCCTTATCCTCCTGGGTACAATCCCCATGCTCAGTATGGATACCATGGTGGATCCCCGGGGAATTCAACTGAAGATTGCAAAGCTTTTCAGGAAAAAGTGCAACAGTTAATCGATAAAGGGTGCATTTCCTTTCTAGAAGGAGTTTTGGTTGTGCATGACAACCTCTCAGTTGTCTGAGCTCGCAGATTCAGAGGGTTATTTGCAGAGGCTAGTGGTCCAGACAGGCAGATGTCCTCAGCATTGGCAGTCCTCAGACTTTTTATCATTTGCATTTGTAGTTTCCTTTCTGTTAGTTACTACTTGCTGTTAAACATTGTTTGTTTCGAATGGTAATGTTGATAAAGTGACTATGCATTTTTCTGAATTAATCATGTCGCTGTCACTCATTTACTGCATTACACTGACACTTGCATTTTATTTACTCCACTTTATCACTATGATTAGCAAAGATTGGAGGGAGGATGACGAAACTGAATACTCATAACTGATGATCGTATGCTTTCGGATAAAACCCTGCCTATGATGTACAGGCATTGTTTCAAATCCCCTAAACACTGGAGATATAAGGAGTTAGTCCCTCGTTAACCACTTCGAGCTGAGAAGTAGGAGTTTCTTTCGGGCCTTTAAACCCTCTCATCTCAACCTGGGGCAGGGCAGTCGTCAGTTAGCTTGACCGAGCGTTCAAGTCTTATAGAGGAGTGTTGCCTTTCAAGGACCAATCACAGTTTATTCCTCTCAAGAGGTCGTACCTCGTCAACCGCAGTGGTTAAACTTCACCAATCAGGAGTGAGACGGTTATAACCCTTTCGGAGCAAGCAAGACAACCAGTGTCACACGACTTGTTCCAAGCAAAAGAAAGAGAAAAAAAGAGAGCCCGCTAAGCAAAAAAGAAAAGAAAAGCTGGAAAGCAAATACTTAGGCAAAAAACCAGGGCATCCCGCTGGACTTCAAAGGAAATCGGAAAGAACTCGAAAGAGTCAGTCCAGGAAAAAATTAGGGAATCAAAAGAATAAAATGAAAGGATCTCAACAGAAAAATCCTCAAACAAGGACAAAGTCGCGTGGATACAGACACCGAAAACGAAAGAGGAGTAACTGTCACTCTGAAAACCTTGTGAGTTCCTTAACCATTGTTCCTAACATTCCTCAAAGAGGCGAGCGCTTGTGCCAGGTGAACTGAACATTAGGATCGGAGATCATCACGTAGAAGGGGTGGGTACGAATCATGACTTGAGCCTAATATCCCTTGTTTCACGAACAGTGAACCCGACCACGATACAACCCTTAAAAGACCTAATTAAGGCAGGGTTTATTCTGAAAGCGCATTACGATAAGGTTGAGTAACCTGACTCCTACATGATTTGCTAATCATATCCTTGTTGTATTTTTCACTGATCAAATCAGCACTACGTTTGAACTCTTTGGTTCATTCGTCACTCACTATCATAACACGTAAATGAGTGACAACATTTTTCTCGAAATCTGCATGAACACTGCATTAAAATTACCATTCGTGAATAGACAATTTTAATTGCAGGTCAGTAGTTGATATGAAGGAATTCCAACAGGGAATAATCAGTCAAGACTGAATCATTCAGCGGTCTGGATCAGAATGGTATACTGCGAAGCCCTGTGAATTTGGGGCATTGACTTCCAATGAGTTCGGAATCAGTCAGACTGAGGACAAGTCCTGAAGCATCGGTTGATTATGGGACAGTTTGTTCAAGAAGCAGTTGATCAGAAGTGAATCTTCTTGAGACACATTCAGGGGAAACTACCCAGAGTTCCTGTGATTTGAGGGCAAATCCCTCCAGTGTTCAATCAGGGCATGTTAAGTCGCTCAACGCTCGTTCAGGGGCAAGCTACTTCAGAAGTATATTGAAACCAACCATGCTGAGAGTTGGTTAATTGAGGATGAATCCTTCCGTTGTACAGATACCGGCGCAAGCCATCTCGAGGTTGCCTCGTGGCAAGCTGCTTTCTGTTCAGAATGAATTTTCCTAAGAGTCGGATTGGGGCAAGTTGAATTGCGCAGGGGAAAGTTGTTCAAGCGAGTTTATTCACCCCGGCAAGAGTTGAGTGTCGGGGAATCGTGTCATTACCCTACCAAAAAACCTGAACCTTCTGAAAAAGCCTTGCTGCCATTGGATTATTATCCTACAGCCTAAACTTGTTACTTACTGTGTAACCAAAGTCATTTCCAAAGCCCAGTTCTCGCCTGGCAAACCTCCAAAGCCCAGTCCTCGTCTGGCAAACCGGTAACCAGTTCTCTCCTGGTCCAGCTTTCTTAGAATACCAGTTCTCGTCTGGTGCGTGTCAGCTTTTAAACCAGTTCCCGTCTGGTCTCCTTTTCCTTGACCCACTGTTTAACCAGTTCTCGTCTAGCTAACGCAGTTTTTAAAGCCCAGTTCTTGTTTGGCAAACCAGAAATCAGTTCCCGTCTGATATCCAAAACCTAGAAGTCAGTTCTCGTCTGACAACTTAAACCCTTTTGCCACCAGTTCTCGTTTGGTAGTCTACCCTCGAATGCTAGTTCTCGTCTAGTATGTCCCCTTCAAATCCACTTTTGTTGGTGACCAGAAATTAATCCATATCACCATAAACCTATCCCTAAACTAGAAAAAGCCTAATTGTACCTGGCCAGATATTCCCGGTGACATGTGCTATCACGTTCCCTGACAAGAGGCTCGAATGGTCTCAGTTCTCCATGATTGGTGTTCTACATTCCCTTAGGGGGTGATGTTGTTAAACCAGGAAATATTCTTCAGCAGAGATGTGCAGTTAAGGTTGACTCTCCTCAGCTGTTTGAGATGGCAGCAAGTTGAGATGGCACTTGTCCTTTATCAGAGTAGGGTCAAGATTATCCTCAGCAGGGCGAGATTGATATCCCCGGCAGAGTGTAGCCATCCCCGACAGATTGATTGTACATTCCCAACAGTTTAGGATTGAAGTTATCCCTGACAAGCGGATTTGGGTTTATTTCCCCAGCACTGGGTCAGGGTACAGTTTCTCGTAGGAGACTATTCACAAGTGTTTAGCCCTCGATAGCGCAGACTGAAGCCTCCAGCGGAATTGAAAGTCCCCCACAAAGTTGTATTTTCCCCAGCAAGTAGGATTTATTCCAGCGTCTGGTTGCCTATCCTCTGTCGAATTTACAGTTTCCCAAGAGAGCCGAGTCCTTGGAGCCGTTCAGGCCATGATTGGTGCTCCCCAGTAGAGTGTTGAATAGCTGATGCTGTATTTCCCCATCGGAGTCGTTATCTCCAGGAAGGTTTAGCCGCGAAGACCGCGCAGTTTATTTCTGCGATTGACATCGTTTCCCTCAGCAGTTTATGGGTTGTATACCTAGCCAAGCAGGTCCCAGTTCTCGTAGAACTTTGTCCCCCTGCAGTAGTCGACTGAAGTTCAGATCCCCAGGCGGAGTCCAATTGAGATTGGTATGACTTCTTCTCCTTGACAGGAGGATTCTCCCTTTAGCATTTATTTTGCTGATGGGGTCATAGCATTTACCCTAAATGCGTAGCATTTTCACCGTGTGAAGCATTGCGCTATAGTCAAACATATGCATACGAAACATGAGCTAAGTCGTGACCGTTCTTGTTTTGCAGGTGTTCCTCCGCAGAATGGTTTGCTCAAGATGATTCTTGAATTCCCCAGTGAAGTCGCTAGAGTTGGTTGCTCAAGTTGATGCTTAGAATCTCCCGCAGAGTTATTGGTTCAGGATGATTCTTGAAGTCCCCGACGGAGTTATTTGTCCAAGATAATTCTTGAAGTCCTCAGTAGAGTTTATTCATCTAGAATGATCTCTGGATCCCCGAAGCAGAGTTACTTGATAGTTCTCCAGAATCTCCAGCGGAGTTGTGTCATCCCCAGCTGGTTTTAAACAGAGAAGTTGAAATTTCCCTTGGAGACTTGATGATTGAAGTCTGGCAGCGGTGCCAAAACCCCTGACTTACTGATGAAGTTCAGCTGCGATGTCGAAGCAGTTTGCATAGCTGACGCAGGGTGCCTGACGACACAAGATTGTATATCCCTATTGACCAGTGAATGACTAAAGATCCCATTTCAGGACTTACTGATGAAGTCCGACTGCGAGGCCGAAGCAGTTCTCCCAGCTGACACGGAATGCCCGACGGCAGGATCAGCCAACATTCACCAGTTACCGAGTAATCGGTGATCCCTTATTGACTTACTGATGAAGTCCGACAAAGATGTTATCGACGTGCCTAGCGACACGATGAGTCCATAGGTGACGATAAGGAATTCTTCTGCTATGACGCAGAATGCCTGACGGCATAGTCGACCATCCATTACCAGTTACCGTGTGACTGGTGATCCCTTGATGACTTGAGGACAAAGATCTACAGCAAAATCAGATGATTATCCTGACGGAGATTAGACCCTTCACCGGTTACCGTGTGACCAATTCCCCCAGTAGAGTTGCCGTGCAACTGTCCTGCTCAGTTTTGAAGATGTTCCTACCAATCAAAGTATCGTTTACCCCTACAGTCGGCAAATCACCAGTTACCGTGCAACCGGTGATCCCTTGATGATTTGAGGACGCAATGATATCAGATAAATCAGAGAATCATCCTGACGGGGATTCAGATCAGTAATTCTCCAGCTAGTTGTCGTGCAACTATTGTTTCGGTTTCCGAAGAGATTTGTTCCCATCAGAGTACCGTGTACTTGTGAAGTTGGCAAATTTCTGGGTTCTCTTTTGTATTCAACCGTCTTCTACCTTTGAATGATTGAAAGTCGTTCGCTTCTCAACCCTTCAGGTCCAAGCCGCTTGAATAGGGGCAGCTGTCGCACCCCAAAATTTAACTAACTACTCATCGCAATTTGGCTCATGTTTCGACTCATTGCATTTTGCATTTGCATACCGCGTACATTGCATTTTTGTTTCAGTCAGATTGACTTTATCGGGATTACAACCCTCTGATCACGCTTCAGGCATTTCAGGCCAATACGAGGATGTATTTTGAGAATTGGTGCTCGTTCCCTGTGTTTCCAGCTCCCGCTGTTGTTTTTGAGGACATCTCGGTGTCCCGTTTTTACAGCTTATTTCGCCGTGTTCGCGTATCTGTTTGCTAATCGATTTAATCGGCTTCCTCGCATTTTTTTAGATTTTTCCCTTTATTTCCTAGAATTTTAAATGAATTTTAATTGTTTCTTTATGATTTATTAAATAGATTTTATATGTTAATTGTTTTTAGATATTAATAGATAGTTTTTTAATAGATATTAAATAGCTTTTCCTAGAATTTTAAATGATTTTTAATAGGATAATTCCTTTTCTAGGATTTTTTAAATAGGTTTAATAGATCTTTTTCTATTTTTTAATAAGGGTTAGGAATTAATAGAGTTGATTAGAGTTTAATTTCTTTTAGAATTAATTCATAGAGATTTATTAGAGTTTAATAGTTTAGATATAGTTGATTAGGATATTAATTAGTTTAGTGTAATCAATAGTTTAAGTGCCAGCTTTAATTCATTTTCGTATTAATTAATCATTAGGTGCAGTCATTAGATCTAAGTGAGTCATTAATCCTTTAATTAGTGTCATTAATTCAGAATTAATCCAATTTTCATGGGCCATGTGTCTATTTTAGAGGCCCACAGTCCAGTATACTGCCACTTGTCCTATATAGAGGGTCCCACATCTCCATTCTCTCTTCCACGCGTGCACTCTCTCTCTCGCCAACACATTACTGCAGACCCCACTTCTCTGACACCTCACCCCACACGTGGCCTCCATGCATCCACTTCTCCCAGGCGTGTTGACACGCGTCCTCCGTCTTCCCCCCTCATCGCCGGCCATGCAAGCGTCGGAGGTCAGCCGCAACTATCACCGGAGCCACCACAACCGTCGTCGGAGGCTCGCCGGAAACCTGCAAATCATCTGAAATTCATCTCCTTCGTCATGATAACTGATGAATAGTCATCTTCTTCGTCCATCGTTTTCATCCAACCGTCGTTGGAAGACTCGAATTCTCGCCGGAAACTTCAAGCTATCCTTATCTTGTTTCCAGAAATCACCACCTTGTTCATCCAGGTTCAACGTTATTCCCAGAAAATCTCCAGAACCTCAACAACCTTCATCCAAGATTCGTCTTCGTAACTGTTTGCATAGAGAACATTCATTATCCAAGAACTGAACTCCAGATCTTCATCCGTTGATGAACACTTCTCCGATTCTCACCATGAAACTTCTGTTCGTTCTTCAAATCCGTCTCAGCAAGAATTCCCAGGAACACTCAAAGAACCTCATCCCAGATTCAACGTACTTCCCCAGATCCATCGTTTTCGCCACATCTGGATCAAGAACACTCAGCCAAGTGCATCGTTCTTCACCCGATCTTCCCTCAATCTTCAACGAGGATCAGTAGATCTCCAGAGAACTCAAGATCCGTCCATATGTCATCCGAAATCCTTAAGGATCGCATCGAATCTTCTTCTGCTCCGCGAAGATCTTTCAAGTCCTCATCATCTCCAAGGATCTTCGTCAAGATCTGCAACGTATTCATCAGAACACCATCAACGATCTTCAAACATTTCCTGTAGATATCCGCTCCGATGCATTGGCAAGAACAATCATCAGCTTCGTCTTGTTGAGGGTTGAGGTGGAAGATTTTATTCGTTTTCTTAGGTTTGTAGTCTTGCAGTTTGAGATGGTGAATGATTTTGGTGAGAGGAGGAGTTTGAGAACGACGGCGGCGGCGAGGTTAGGGAGAAGAGAAAGATTAGGGTTCAGAAGTTGGGTTGAGGAGAAGTGTGGGAGGAGAGGAAAGGTCCGTGGACCCTGGGAGTGAGTTGATGGGCCCTGGGCCCAATATGCATTTTGGATCCATCACCCCCGTTTCCCAGCATTCACCCCCGTTTTCTTTTCCTTTTTCTTTTTTGCTGATGAAGTGGTGACAGGCTGGGCCCAACCATAATTTTTCTGGATACACCTCAAAATGCCTGGCGCACCCCCTGTCCATTGGTTTTTAGTTTATTTTATTTTCTGATTGTGGGCTGGGCCCAGAGTGTTTTTTTTTCTGCTTTACCCCTATTTTGCAGATTGTACCCCCTCCCTTGCAATTTAATTTTTCGTCTTGTATTGGACATATGCTTGTTATAGTGTAGATTTTATTTTCCTATTTTCTTTTAGGGATCATTTTCATAGTTAGAATATTATCATAGATGTTTAATATAGGATTTATGTTCTATTGTTTTAGAATAATGTAGAATTTTCGTTCTATTTTCCTTATAGGATATTAAAGACTCTAGTATAGAATTTTTATTCTAGTTTCTTTATAGCAAATTATAGGATATTTTAGATAGAATCTTGTATGTTATTTTCATATGCAATTTCCTTTTAATTTCTTTAGAATATTTTCTAGTAGAATTTAATTGTCGTATTTTAGGAGTAGACTATTATTTTCATTTGCGATTGGATTTCTCTCCTATTTTCGTTTCTCATCCGATTTTATCTTCGATATTATTGTTGGCTGTCTGTGTGGCACGATTCAATTGGAGAATGATTTTCGATATCATTTCTCCATCTTGTCTTTGACACGGACATCAATACGCTACCTCTGAGAGTTTGATTTCTCGTATAAATCGAACCATGACGGTCTAAGCGATGCATCTATACTGGTTCGAGCATCCTCATCAAGTATCCAGAGAGGAGAAGATTGGAATGGAGCTTGCGCGCATGTCAGGAGCCATCGGAGCTGCTTCGTTCAACATTATCATCTTATTCAAGTCTTCAGGAAACCGTCGAGTGTTGTGAGCTGTATCGTTAGATACGTAGGAAATGACAATCGAGCGGTATCCCCTCGATCGTTTAGGGTGTTTATTATATGTCCCTTGGGTAATATGCGACGCACTCACTCCTACGTATTAAGGTTTGTGCATGTGTGTCCCGAGTTCCCTCCCGTTTAGGCGTAAGCCTGCTGCCTCTTTGTTCTCACCCCCGCGCGATCGAAACCCTTTTTCTCTCGCTGCCGTGCGATCGAGACCCCTTCTATTGCCCCTGTGCAATCGAGACTCGTTTTCCCGTCGAACTACGTTTGCTCTGATCTCTCGTACCAGACGAGAGTACGTAGGCACAGGATGCGATATCCTAGCGAGCTACCGTTTTTTCCCTTTTCCCCCGATTGCTGTAGTTAGCTGAACTACAGCTGCTCTGATTTCTCGTACCAGACGAGAATATGTAGGCATAGGATGCGATATCCTAGCGAGCACACTAACAACTAACTTCGTTGTTCTCTCGCGGCCGTGCGATCGAGACTTTCCTGCTAACGACTAATGTTCCCTTTCTCTTGCCTGAGGGCAATGGAGACCGGACCGTAGTCCTAGTTCCCGAAGGTCCCCGTACCTTTAAACCCGACATACTATGTCCGTTCTACCACAAACAGGTAACGCCTAAGTCTCCAATGGTCGAGCAACATACACCTAACTGCTAGAATGCGTATGCTAGCATTGTCAATCCTTTCTCTCACCCCCGTGTGACTGAGAACTCCCTGTCTAGTCGTAGTTAGCCTGAACTACGTCATGCTCTGATTTCTCTAACGAGAATACGTAGGCACAAGATGCGACGTCTTGGCAAGCAAACTCCCCCCGTAGTTTCCCAAACTACGTAGACTCTGATTTCTCATTCTCTGATGAGAATACGTAGGCATAGAGCGCGATGCTCTATCGAGTCAGTTTCTTGCCATTTAGCCTTAGAAGCCGTAGATAGATTGTTTTTCACCCGTAGACAAACCAACTAGCGTGGATCCCATCAAGTACGATAGACGTGAGGGGTGCTAATACCTTCCCCTTGCGTAACCGACTCCTGAATCCAGACAATGGTTGCAATGACCTTGTCTTATACCTTTTCGTCAGGTTTTTCCGATCGTTTCCTTTCCCGTTTTGAGGGATAAATAACGAAAGGTGGCGACTCTTCTGTTTTGTCGGCACCTTATTTTCGCGGAAGTGACAATTAGTAACTTCGGAAACCACAATAGCTTGAGTATCCATTTTTGCATTGATGACCTATAGGACCTCCATAATCTTCCCCACACTTCCACGTAGATCTTCCAGTTCATTATTAACTCTGTCCAACTCCAAATTCTATTCAGCCATCCTTTGACGAGCTTGGGCTCGTGTGTTATACTGGTGTCGGGAGTTCAATGTGATCGGCTGAAGATAAGACAACAAGATGAGCCAAAGAACAAAAAATGCATATGCAATGCTTATGAATGCAAATGAAAATGAAAAAACCAAACATTCAAGGAATCCAAAGAATATGTTTACAAACATTATAATAATGGAGATTAAAACAAAACAACATAACATCTTCATAAGTTAATAACTGAGAGTTTTACAAAAATCAATACACATTCAAAGCCAAAGTACAAATCTAAATATAGATCAAACAGTAAAACATGGAAACTAAGGTCTTAATCTTTCTGACGGAAGGAACCTTCTTGCCAATTCCCTCCTTTATCCTGACAGAGTAGTTTCTAAAGTTCTTCATTTTCTTGCATAGCCATGAAGTACTTATCTGTCCAAGCTTTCTCTTCCCTTTCAGCTTTAGCCAAAGCGGCTTTCAATTCCCCAACAGAAGTAGGATCTTTTAGAGTTACAGGGATTGGTTCAAAGCGGGTTTAGAACATCTTCAAAGCTCTCTCCTTAGCCCATAGTAGGTAAGATTCTTAGACAGAGCAGTTAGGGTATCCCAAAGCGATCCTCCCCTTTGTGCGAATATGACGCCATGCGTGCATAATCTGAGCTTTGAGAACTGGATTTTTCCCTTCTTCAAAGAAAATACTCTTCAAAAAGACTAGGTCAGGCTCATCCTTCACCAGGTATCCAAGTTGGTGATGAGCTAAGATAGGATTGTAGCTGATACATCCTTTCGTGCCAAGAAGAGGCACATTAGGGAAATCGCCCCAACTATGGATCATGATAACTCCTCCATACATAGGATCGTACCACTTGATGCCTGAGTGCTTGAGTGATAAAATCCTTTATGTCCATGAGAGTCCGTTCTGCATATCCCAAAGCAATGGTAACCTTGGCAAGTGCAAAATAAACCACTTGTAAAGGAGAGAAGTGTAACATACAATTTATCCTTCCCCATAATAGTTCTTTAGATGAATGGAAAAATATACGTGATAATTCGAAAATGTACACTATAATTGTCATGTTTTTTATCTGTCAACTGTATGGTTTTAACCCGAATTCGGACTATTCTACAAATTTGCTAAGTGTTTTTGCAGGTATCTTACACTAACTCTCAAAATGAGCAAAACTTAGAAAGCACACAAGAAGAAGACAAAATAGGGGGGAAAAGCCAAAAAAATAGCAGGAAAATAGATTTTGGGAGTGTGACGGTCGTCACAACTGCACCACGACCGTCACGGTCGCCACAAGACCATCACGGTCGTCATGGCCAACACGCCCGTCAAAGGAAGGCCACGACCGTCATGAGCCAAATAACAGAATAACATTCAGAAACTGAACGTGCCCACGAAACAGAGAAAATATAGGAATGACTTCCCTGAGATTTCTCCCACTCAACTCCTTTTCCTCCGACAGTTCCTCATGGAACCTCATCTATAAAAAGAGAACAGTTGGACCAAAGAAGAGGGCTGCATTTTACGTATCGAAGTGCTGCCGAAATTTCTACTGAAGCTTATTTTACATTCTCCATTGTTTCCTTTTCCTTTCCTTTAATTCATAGTACTGTCGTTTTCATTCTGTACCTTTATTTCTCGCCAAAGTAGAATCCTGCCGACATTGTGGAGGACTACTCAAGGATTCGAGATCAGTACGATTTACAGGTTTTTATTAATTGAATTATTACTTTATTTTCCGTCATAATGTATGTTATATTATTTTGCTGCCATTGTTTGTTTACGTTTGCATTAAGTATCATGTCTAGCTAAATTTCCATTATCGGTATGTAATTAGATTAGTAGGACGGGATTCGATAACACCCTGTGCCATTACCCTTTTTTTACAAACAACTTCCTGGCCGTAGTTTTTAATCTAATTTTCTAAATAAACCTTCGTCACGAGAGTGAGAAATTATTTACAACGGTTTTTCCATGAGAGTGGGAAACTTATCAAGGTTCGAACCGACACGTGAAAGCATGGGGTTTGAACGGATAGTAAAAACTAGGCATTGATTTTAAATACAGCGAAAGCACTTTAAAAGAAATGAGAATTTATTCATTTTCAAAAAGTAATTTTAACCTCGAATGGGATAGCGAGAGCGTACATTCCGCCTTAGAATTATGACCATAGTCAACAACCATCGTGAGACAAAGGTCTTTAAACGAGTATTTTCTCCTGAAAACCATTTGCAAAAACTGAAAAGCACCGGTGACCTGTCGAATCCCAGAAAACTAAAAGCATTACATACTGATATCCTTTATTAATATTTGTTTTTAAACTTATAATTTTTCTTTATTAGACTTTAATTTTACATTCTCTTGCTAAAAGAACATTTTCCGCCTTAGCTAAACATAGTAACACCCGATAGCACTAGGTTGATTACGAGTCCCTGTGGGATCGATATTTTATTACTACGCGATAGACTATGCACTTGCAGTTAGTTCCATTAGACTCAGAAAGTCGCGATCAATACGCCAACCAATAGGGTGGGTACAGAATTCATAATCAAGAAGATGTTGATTGCACTCTCATTAACAAAGTCATCAGCTGTCAGGAACAAGAAGAGCCCATAGATTAATAATTGCAAGATGGCCTCAAAAGCTTCAAAATTATTTAATCAACATAGTACTGAGCTTTTTCAAATAAGAACACAGCTGGTAATCCATATAAACCTCTTTTAACAGTCATGTGATTCTGTACCTCCGTCTGCTCTAAATGCGTAGCCTCTACAATAACTTTTTCACTTGGAGTCCCTTCTCTTCCAAAAAATGGTTTAGGAGTGATGCCTAATCCCATCAACGCAGAGTATTCGTCCAATGTTGGCAGCAATTGGTAATCTAAAAACATGAAGCAATGATAGATTGGATCGTATAACTGCACGAGCACTATCAACATCTCTTCATCCACTTGAAGTCTTAGCAATGACAATACACTCCCATCTTCCTTAGATTTTCTAATTTTGTACTTTGGAATGTATATTTGGAAGTTACTCTCTTTATAGAATCCATTCTATAATGTTTGCAAAACAAATTTCAGTTCCTTGAATGGTTAGCAAAACATAAATGTAATGTGAATGCAATTGGTTTTAAGGAACTCAAGATGTAAATTGCAATGAGAAACACTTTTGGACGAAACTTCAGTTCATTAATAATGGGAAAAATTACAACTTTGAAGTTCAAACAAGAAACTCAAAATACAAAAGAAAACCAATAATCCCAAAAGTTAGAAAATACCTTATCTAAAAAGGTCATATCCCATGCATCCTCTTCTGCTTCTTCAACTTGGTGTTCTCAAACACAAGTTTGTCGATAATCCCTTTCCAAGCACCATATGTAGGAGGAACATCTGAATACTCATGAGTACTGGGAACTGGCTGCGTGCTAGAGAAAAATAAATTCTCTTGCGCAACATGCCTCTCTATAACACGACTCTTGAGTAGCTCGATCAAGTCATCTTTCTCCTTCAACTGTTTCTTCATCTCCATTTTCTCAGCATAAATAGCATGATACTTTCCTTCCCATGTGTCTCAATCTAGCTTCATCCTTGCCAATGTTTCTTGGTATTCCTTCATTCTTTCAATAGGAATGGGTGATGATGATGCCACAACGGGTTGTGAAGGCTTTTCGAGAAGGTATGGCATCTTCAGGTCACGAGCTCGAGATTGAACCCACTGGATGAAAGGCTCAAAAGCTACACAATTCCTCTTTCCCAAAATCATTCTTAGTCCTCTTATGAATTATTCTCCAAGCACGTAAAACTTGATCCTTAGTTTCTGCCTTAGCCTCCTCATTAAGGTAAAAGAAACCAGACAACAGGATATTGCTAGGCTTTTCCTTCATAGGGAACCCAAATTACCACCTTGCCAGAATAGGGTTGTAGTTAATTCCCCCTCGGATACCTAGAAGAGGTACGTTAGGAAAAGAACCACAACTATCAATGATAACTCCTTTGTTGTAAGCTAGATCATACCAATGTACATCTGTGTGAGCAAGATACACGAGTCTTTGAGACCATTGAAGCTTATTTGGATTTCCTTTGAAAAGCTCGGTCTGAGGTAAGTGTGAAATAAACCACTTATAAAGCAGAGGAGTGCAACACAGAATGGTCCCACATCCCTTAAGGGTCCTATGATGAATAGAGTGATAAGTGTCACCAAGCAATGTAGGCACAAGGTTTCTACTTAGAAAAATACAAATGGCGTTGACGTCCATAAAGTCTTCAACATTAGGGAACATAACTAACCCATAGATAAGTAGTGCAAGGGTATCTTCGAAGGCATCCAAATTGTTCATCTTAGCCAAGAATAAAGCTTTCTCTGTCAGGAATTTAGATGGCAAGCCTTTGATCCCTCCCTTGGTAGTAAGGTTATCTTTGACTTTAGACATCTCCAAGTAAATGGCACCTGGAATATCCTTAGGTGATGGAATCTTCTCTAAACCACTAAAAGGCTCCTTATCCAATATCGGTAGGCCAACCCAATAAGAATAATCCTCCAAAGTTGGGACTAGATGATAGCCGGGGAAGGTAAAGCAATAATAGAGGGGGTCATAAAATTGCACAAGAGTATCAAGAACTCCCTCTTCCATCCTGGTCTTGACAATACTCAACAGTCTTCCATGTCGCTTTCTGAAATCATCAGGAGATGACACCAAGTCTCATAACTTTCTCAACTCTGTCAAATCAAGTTTCTTGAAGTTGAACTTCTTAGTGTTCCTCTTCCCAATATCCATGATACCTATGATTTTGCAAAGGAAATACAGTTGAGTTCCTCAAAACCAAATGATCATGATGTATGTGAGGATGGAATGCAATGCATAAACACACGTATACATAGATTCAAATATATACAAACAAGCAAACAAATACCTAGGTTTGAAGATCACGAGCATGGATTCGTGGTCTACCCATCCCAAAAGGTATGTACTATGGATATGTTCCTGCACAACGGGTTCTAACAAGTTCCCAGAGTCATCGATAAATCTTTCAGATATTATCAGCTTACCTGATTACTCGGGGGCTAATAATATTCTCAAGATAAACTCGTCTGAGTGTAGTACCCCATGACAACCATCACAGGTCTACACCTAGATAAACACTGCACTACATCTTAAAAAGGCATAGAGGGGTGAAAGGTAACTAAAGGTCCTCAGCTTCACGGACTCCCAGGTCGTAAAAAGTAATGCCAATACGACTACTCATATCAGACATTAATAATCCTAAAGGAGTCTCTATTGAGCATGGTTATCATATGCTAGACATGTTAAGACTATTCCCAACAACTAACTGTTGATTATACCACAATCCTATCATAGGTGTACGCTCAAGTCCGGGTTAGGACTTATCTCACCACTCAAGTTAACAACCCTGCATACAGAAAACCGAAGCATAAGCAGATATATATAGATATTTACAAATATACATATATACAGGCAAGCAAACATATAACAAACACAAATACAAACAAGGTGGGCTTAACCCTCTTAGGGGAGTCTCCCCAGTGAAGTCACCATTTCTGTTGAGGTGAGAATTAGATATCAAGCTATTAATTAACTTGAATCGCAAATCTTTAAATATTCACCACTGAACTTTAATTTATCCAAAGGAAAGGGTAAAGGTCGAAAGAAAATCCTAAGTGCGCTATGTAACAACACAGCTAAGAGAATCTAAGGTTCGGGGGGTTGGTTATACCTAGGGAAAGTCTTAGCATCCTAAGTATTTGTAGTACTCTACAGGAACCCCTTGTTAGTAATTGTGTTATGCTAAAGTTTGCTTGCTAAAGGAATAATGCTAAGGTAAAGACCTAGGGTATATACACTAAGTATGCTCGCCAAGACGTTGCATCTCGTACCTACGTATCCTGACTAGGATGGAATCAGAGCAACCGTAGTTCACCTAACTAGGTGTGAAGAACTATGGTCAAGGTTCTAAGGGGAATGAGTGTTCAAAACAATGACACTCATGTAGAGTTGACAAACTCTCTAGGTCTAAGTTGAAAAACCTAACTAGAGGGGTTGACTTTAACAAAAGTCAAAACAAAGCAAAGACAGGAAAATAAAAAAAAGAACAAAAGAGTCTGGGGCGAGGGGGGATTCGAACCCCAGACTCCCAAGGCCAATGCGCACTACCTCTACCATTGAGGTGGCTATACATCCATTGTATAAGACACCCTATAATTATATATTTTAAAAACACATACCCACTGCCGAGTTAGCAAAAGACCATCCAACTCAACTTCTTCTTTATTTCACTCCTCCAAGACTTCTCTCTCTCTCTCTCTCTCTCTCTCTCTCTCTCTCTCTCTCTCTCTCTCTCTCTCTCTCTCTCTCTCTCTCTCTCTCTCTCTCTCTCTCTCTCTCTCTCTCTCTCTCTCTCTCTCTCGTGCATGAATAGAAACAAAGCCAGAACTTCACCTCCACATATCTCACTCAACTCCATAAAAATTGAAGATTCTAAAAACAAACTTATTATACTTTTCAACAGGAACACAAATATGCACTTATCACAACCTAAAGCTAAACATACAAACTGTTAAGAAATGTGGTTGGGCCTAACTCAACCCTACAAAACCGGTTGGTAGAGTGAGGATTGCTCCCACTTATAAACACATGTTCATGCCATATATTGTCCGATGTGGGACTCTTAACACACCCCCTCACGCTCAGGACTGGACAACTGAAGCGTGAAAATAAATGGTGGGTGGCCCGATAGCGGAAACCATAGAAGGTGGCCCACCGGATCTTAAACGAGGCTCTGATACCATGTTAAGAAATTATGGTTGGGCCAAACTCAACCCTACAAAACCGGTTGGTAGAGTGAGGATTGCTCCCACTTATAAACACATGTTCATGCCATATATTGTCCGATGTGGGACTCTTAACACAAACTATGAAAACTGGTCAAACCCTATGGCATCACCACAACATCATGTATGAAAAGCCAAACATTTTTAGTGCATACAAGACATGTAGAGATACAAGCACAAAGTAAACAACATAATAAACATTTTTATTCACATGAGAAACAAAGATAACGTGAGTGTGAAAAGTTTAAGGGAATAGATGCTTACCTCTTGGTGGGAGCCCAAGGTCTCTTCAAATGGTCTCATAGAAGTAGAAAAGGATATTGCTCAACCTTGTTAGCCTCTAGAGAGTAGGAATGGGTGGATGGCTTGCTTGGAAAGAACTCCCTCCTTCAAATCCGATAGCTTGTGTAAAGTAGAAGATGAAAATGACAAATCTTTATTGAGACGTTACAGTTTTTGTTTTATGGTTGGAATCTTCTCAAGCAGATGTTTAGTAAAGGTTTATGGAGTTTGTTTGGAGTTTAGATGAATGGAAAAGGTTTTGGAATGGATTTTGGCAAAAATAAGAGGTTATGTGACTTGCTCCAAAATGAGGTTTCTTGGTGTTTTTTCTTGTCCAGTGATGCTTGTTATGCTCTAATTATATCTTCTTCCCCCTTGTAGGGTTTTGGATAGAACCAAGAAAAGATCCACCCTTGGTCAAATGTGAAAGTGACCTATGTGAGGCTGCATAAGTCGACATGATTCAGGTTCTTTGGAGCTTGTGTTTTTGGAGTGTTGTGGCAAAAAAATGCAGGCAAGCAGGTGAGGGAAGCCCAAGGCAATAGCTGCAGGTTTTTTGATCTTTCAAGTATGCATGCTAAGCTCTTTTTTTGTGCCTTTTGTTGTTTTAAGTGACGGCAACCCAATATGGTAAGTTTTGAGATTAAGAATGACAGGTTTGGTGCACAAGAAATAAGGCTTTGGCTGCTGAAATGGTTTGTTACATTTTGGCACAAATTCTGGTCATGGCCTATGCAAGCTTGGCAAGTTGAAAACATGGTTGCAAGGTAACTTTAACACATGATAACTTCATGGATAATGACTCAATTTAAGAGGTTTTGAGTTCTTTAGAAAGAGGGTGTTGCAGTGAGAATCGTGATATCAAGTTATTGATTAACTTGAATCTTAATTCATTAAACTCACAACCGAACTTTGATTTATCCAAAGGAAAGGTTAAAGAAAGAAACACCTTTTGCACGATGTAACAACAATGCTAAGAGATCCGGGGATCAGGGGTTGGTTATGCCTAGGGTAGGTATTTCACATCCTAAACATCTGTAGTACTCTACAAGAACCTTTTGTATGTTTGTATGCTATACTTACTGGATGTTTGCTATGGTTTGGGATTGGGTATAAGATAAAGGTAAAGACCTAAATATAGTTTCTAAATTTTCTTGCAAAGATATCACATCCTCTACCTACGTATCCTAACTAGGATAGAATCAGAGCAATCGTGGTTCACCTCACTGTGGAAAGAAGAACACTTGATTATGATCAAGGTTCGAGGGGAACAAACATAATAATGCTTGCATAGAGTTTAACAAAACTCTCTATTTCTAAGTTGTAAAATAAAAGGATATTTACTTTTACAAAAGCCAAGGGGGAAGGTAAGTAATCATCACCATGATTCTTACATAGAGTTAACAAACTCTATCTAAAAGTTCTAATTGAAGGATACTCCTAACAAGGGGTAGGTCTTTTAGACTTAGAGCAAAGTCTAAAGGATATGGATTCTAACTTAACTACGGTAGGGTTCAAGGTGACTTAACAAAGTCAGAGGGGAGGGTAATGAGCTATCTATGACCCAAGGGTCAATGAAGAGACTTTCCTTTGGAATGGGGAAGGAATGAGGCAACTAAATGAGAACAAACAAGTTCTATCACTTGGGGAATAACTTAACAAAGTTAAAAAGCAAACATAATCATTCATTCAAACATGGTAAACATATAAAAGAGTATGGTAACGACCAAGGAAGAGATGCAAGTATGTGACAACATCAAGCAAATATTACAATCAAATCAAATGGTTACAACCAATAATGCACAAAGATATTACAATATCTAGAAGGACATGTTGATAGAGGTTCTTACAAGATCAAACACATAAGGCAAGATCAAATTTAGACATCTTAACAAAGATGAAGAGCAACGAGGTAACAACCCTCAATGTAAAACAACATGTAATTCAAACAAGTTTAATTGCAAGCAAGTTACAACTTGAGGCAAGCATGTATAGGGATTAAAGAATATCAAATGTAACAACATGAGACCAAGAATCATGCATTGATGACTGTCATACCCCAAATTTTGACCCCTTAGATCTTCATCATCATTTTAGGAGCATGTTCACATGTTTATCTAACCTTAACCCTTTCCAAGTGGTCTTTGTCAAGTTACAGGAGAATCAGGGTTTTGTACAGCCGAAATCGAGGTTTCGAGGGTTGACCGGTCAATGTTCTGGATTGGTTTTCTTTGAGATTGGGTCTCCACATCATCAAGAATATTCTATTGGATCAAGCATGAATCCAATTTGAGGTTGTTACCCAGGAATCAAAAGTAGTGAAGTTCAGGATACCCGATTAGGGTTTTCAAGCAGGAAAAGTCAACTGTGGTTTGACTTTTGATCTAAAATGTGTTACAATGGTGGGATTATGGTCCATAGTGTTCATATGGCTTGGTAAAGTCCATTCAAGAAGTTTCAAAGCCTCAACAGTCGACTCGGTAGCCACCGATCGATCGTTCGGTTGACTAAAAAGTCAACTCTTCGACAATAAGGAATCTGACCTCAAGATGTGAATCCAAAATGTTCCTAATGACATATTGCATCTACCCATAAAATTTCATGACAATTGGATCAAGGGTTGAGGAGTAATCGCGAAAGTCGGGAATTAGGGTTTCGAAAGGGGCAAGACCATTACTCCTTAACCACACATCCAAATGAAGTGGTTTAAAGCTCATTGGAAAGCTCTTGACAAATCCTACAAAAGCCTCAAAGTGTTCCATGATTAGAAAATGCATAGATTTGGAGTTATGATCAAATTCATTTCAAGAAGGGAAAATGACTTAGAGAAATTTCATTTTTAAGCTTGTTTTTTAGCAACTTTGAGAGGGTTTTTGGCCAAGCTCCTTTGAGAATTTGAAATTCATGAAAACATGAATGTCTTAGAGCTACTTGAGTTATTTCCAAAAATTAATAGAACATCTCAATGGCATTTGTGAGTTGAGAGTTATGGATTTGGCAAGATGGTGTTTCAACACTTGAGTCCCACATTGACAATTTTTCATAAACTCATTCTTTGATCACTTGGACCTTTCTCAGCCCTTGGATTTTGTTTATTTCTGATGTTTTGATGTTTTGAAATGTAGAAGTGTGAAAGTTATGCATAGGAAAAGAAAATTTGAAGCCAAGGCAAGTGGCTTGCAAGTTGCAAATGCAACTTGCATTATAAAATTCAAAAATGCAAAAGGTGGAAAAGAAAAGCTCTGCACCATCCATGTCCCTACTCTCCCTAGCCTCACTTCAGCCACTCTAAATCCATCATCACACTTGACTTTCAGCTTACCTCCAAGCCAAGAAAACACTTTTGAGAGATTGGAGCCAAAATCCCACTTTTCCCTCTTAGGAAGGAAATCTCTCAATCTGTCCGTGCCCTCTCATTTCCCTATAAATAGAGGACTCCTCTACCTCAAAAACACACAAGAGTACTCTCAAAAACCAGAGGAATTCAAAGCTCTTACTCTTTCCCTCTTTACTTCAAATTCACAAAATCTCAAAAATCACAAAAACACCAAAGAGCTGTCTTGGCAGCCTAGCCCCTAAACTCATTTCCACACCTCCAAACTCACCAAAAATCATCCACACAATCCATAAATATGGTATAGAAGGTGACCAAGCCTTGAAACTGTCGCTTCCGTGAAACTAAGGTGCCGAAAAAACAGAAGAGTCGCCACCTTTCGTTATTTATCCCTCAGAGCGGGAAAGGAAACGATCAGAAAAACTTGACGAAAAGGTATAAGACAAGGTCATCGCAACCATTGTTTGGGTTCGGGAGTCGGTTACGCAAGGGGAAGGTATTAGCACCCCTCACGTCCATCGTACTCGATGGGATCCACGCTTGTTTGTGCTTACTGGACGGGTTGGTTTTATCTATCTACCTATCAAGGCCGGCTTGAAAAGAAAAGAAAATGACTCGGCAAAGCGTCGCGCTTTATACCTACGTATTCTCGTCAGAGAATGAGAAATCAGAGTCAACGTAGTTCGCCTAACTACGGGTTACGGGGAAGGTGGCTCGCCAATATGTCAGTATTGTGCCTACGTACTCTCAACAGGTATGAGAGATCAGAGCTTACGTAGTTCGGGATAATACGGATTACGGGATTCAGATTCATCTGTTTTATCGAGTAGGGTTAACAAACAGTTCCAGCAGTTGGATGTATGCAGCTCGACCCTTGGAGACTTAGGCGTTACCCTTTGCGGTAGAAATGAAAGTTAACGACACTCTTTTCTTCAGAAAAGCTTCCTTTGAATTATGGGCCCACGAGGCAAAAAGGTTTGAAGTTTGTTTTCTGTCTTTTACGGAAGAACTAATTTTTATGGATGTTTGCAACCTATACCGCACTAGAGACTATGACCTAAGAGTGAATGCGTCGTATGTCACCCAAAGGGTTCCATACTAAACATCCAGACTGTTGAAAAGAAACTCTCCAACGCTCCTTTGTCAGATAGCTTAAGGCTCGTAACGTATGACATCAGTCAACCTTTATTACTGTATTTTGATTTGTTTTGAGATGAGAAGAGAAAGGGACAACTAATGGAAGACTATCAAGTCCTAATGTTGTCATGCCAAGGATTCATCCTATAGTTGAGGTTTGAAACAGGGAACTCCTAGAAGTTATCATGCATAGGTTTCAACCTAAAGTTCTAATCATCACCTCCTTATCAAAGGAAGTGAGATTCCTAAGGGATCATGTCAATGATAAATAGAAACAGATAAAGCATCAGCTTTAACAGTAAACAAATATACAGTAAAATGCATGTAATGCAAGTGAGGGAGGAAATGTGTGTGGGGCATCAACCTCCACAAGCTCATCTCAACCTCAAGCCAGATATGAATAACTGCAATCATACAGAAAATAAAATGATATCAAGCAAAATAAAATAATAACTGCAATCATACAGATGATATAAAAGCTATCAAGCAAGATACAAACCACATAGGCAACGGAGCAGGGCTCTACCGAATACCCGCAAGCAAAGCCATACAGTAACAATACAAGCAGAGGGAGAAACTCAACCTTTAGTGCAATAATGCTCCTAGCTCAAGTCAATCTAGATATGAACTTATTCTAATGCATCAAGCAAATCAAACAACTCACCTCAATACAGCTGCACAGAAAGCAAACAGACAGGAAAGAAAAGAAAGCAGATCAACAGCTTCCCCAACTTCAAGCTTCAGCTCTTCAGTAATTCAGTCTTCATACCTCACCTACCCTTCAAGGCTATCATCTTCAATAGCAAGTATCAACTTGCTTCTCCAAGTTTTCAATACACTTAACATAAGTATCAACTTATTCTTTCTTCTTCAAGCCTCAGCTCTCCAGTCAATTCCACCTTCAGGCTTCACTCCTTACTGCAAGTATCAACTTGACCCCTTCAGGCTCTCAATGCATCAATATAAGTGTCAACTCATCCTTTATTCTTCAAGCCTCAGCTCTTCACTCAATATCAATTTAATCTTCTTCACAACTGTCAACTTGGTCTTCAAGCTTCAACTCTCTCTTCTTTGCCAGTATCAACTTGGTCCTCTTCATCTGCAAGCTTCAGCTTCTCAGAATAATCTTCAAACACAAAGAAGTATCAACTTCATCCTTCAATCTTCTTCAAGCAGGGAACTCCATCCTCTAACAAGGGAGAAAGATTCATCTATCAAGAGCAAAGTTTGGGATGATTGGTAGCAGAGTGAAGACCAAAGGTCATCACTAAGCATCCTATCATCAGAGAAAGGGACCCTCAAAGGTTCTACCAATTTGCAAAGATCCACACATACTACCAAAGGAGGGATGAGGCCTTTACAAGGGACCTTACATCATAGGGAAGAATGGAATTGATCAACAGATTCCATGTTTATGAAGGAAGAGAATCTATCTAGAAGCTCTGCCTACAAAACCCTAATCTTAATACCTAATCAATACTACACCAAAAGAAGGGAAGATCTTCACATCCAAGCCTCCTCAAGCAATCTAATGCATCTCAACTTGCCTTCAGCATCAACCAAGAGCAAAAGAACCAAAACCCTAATCTAAGGGAACTAAAGAAGTTAATCTAGTCAAATTAGTGCATTAGAATCATCTAAAACTAGCATCTAAACTAAAATCAATAAAAAATAGAAAACTACCTTGAAAGTTTCTACAAAAATTCCTAAGGGATCCTAATTCAATCATGAATCTATCCTACAAAAATCAGAGGTTGAATCATCCACCTAGTCCTAAAAATAAAATCTAAACCACAAGGTATCAACCATAAACCCTAAAAATGGAGCATCTAAAGGTTTCAACCTAAACTAGCACTCATGTTCATCACAAAAATGTGAGAAACATCTATGGGGAGCATTCATATCTATGCTAACTACTCACAAAAAATCTAGGTCAAAATCATCATCACATGATCAAACCAAATTCCACAAAATCAACCATCAAGCATGATTATTTTAATATCAATTAAAATGTAAAAATTCCCATAAAATCAGAAAATGCATGAAATAATAATATTTTTTATCTAAAAAAAATACTAGATCCTATCATGAATCCAATGCAAAAAGAATGGGATTAATTGAATCATTTTTCCATTTTTTATGATTTTATCAAGAACCATGAATAAAATGAAAAAATAAAGAAAATCCAAATAAAATAAACACATGCACGGTGCAGATAGCAAGAGAAAGCAGTTCATTCTATGGATTGGGCCCTAAAGGGGGTGCAGGTATCACTTATTTCACAAAGCCCAAAACCAGCTGATTAATGAAACACACCGTTTCATTAAGTTCAGAGTCCTTCACAAAAAAAGAATCACGCGTGGCCGTTGGATGAGGTTCCCAGTCAAAGGTCCACCTGTGATCTAAGGGCTATGGGATCATCTTCCCCAATTCAAACCTCTGCAACTCAGGCCACTTGCGCGCCCAAAGTCACCGCCGATGACAATCTTCGGTCATCTCCCTCAACCCTAACTTTCTCCACAGGCCTCCATTCCAAGAGGTCTCTACATGAATCTTGCCCCAATTTTCCTCATGAATCCAATCATGCCCTTAATTCCCTCTGAAACCTCAAGATTTGCAAGAACCATATCTCACCCGAAAATGGTAACATCCCTAATTAGTCACTAATTCTCACATTAATGATCTGAAAACTTCCCTACACCATTCTGCAATGCATCTAACACCTTAATTCCTCTTAATTCTAACTAAAACAAGCTGGAGATTGAAAGTTACCAACCTGAAAATTTCGTGTGCACAGAAGTAGCAAGCCTTCAAATCAAGCCTTCAAATGCTCCAGACTCCTTCAGTGAATCACTTTCAAGCTTCTGTACGCAATAGAATTGATTGAAATGGCTTCAATCCTTGGAACCAACTCTGAGTTGCAGGTGGAAAAAACTGATTTCAAGAACACCAATCAGCCACGAATTTCCCTTGATTATGATCTGGAATCATTCCCTAGCATCCATGGAAGAGATTGCAATCAAGAAAATGGATGGAAAGTGTATGGAAATGAGTAACTGAATTCAGTTGCAAGCAATGAAATTTCAATCTCAATCTCTACTCTCTCCTTCAATCATCACCAACCTTGGCCTTGGATCACCTTATTATCATATATAGAACATGTGTGGATGATCTAGAAAGCTCTAGATCCTTCTAATGAGAAATTCAATCTCTCATGCCATGAGAATTTCAATCACATACCATGGTATGCACAATTTTGCTAGCAACTTGAAATTACCCTCATTCCTTTCCAATTTCTCCCCTAATGACATTTTGGATGTGTTTGGCTTGCAAGGGACCTTGATTATGCCTTGAATTTAGGTTTGGCAAATGTTACTTAAGATGTAAGTAACTACTTTTCAAAGCAAGTCCCCAAATTGAACTTCAATTCAAAAATGTGGCTAAACCAATGTTCTTAAAATGTGTTTTAGAGTCAAAATGACATATTACATGCCTTGGTTTGTGTTGCACCCCAAAATTTGACCAACATTTCTTCACCTAGCTTGTGCTCACTAGCATTATCATCTGCTTCTCATTGATATGTGTGCAGTATATCAAGAGGTATGACTACCCATCAAGAGTTATATGAGACTTTGAAGCTAGCCAAGAAGGTTATTCAAATGTTCAAAGGTTGATATCTTTGTCAGAGAAGTTGAAAAAGGCTCAGAAAGATTGGTCGAAACCAAGGTTGTGTGCCTCATAACTTGAGAGTTGTGGGAGCTCCTCAGATGATTCTGAGGCTATGAGGATGGACTTTAAGCTTTGAGATAGCTTATGAGATGTCTTGAGAGCCATCATGAGTCCTAGAGAGGTCATTGTACAAGAATAAGAAGACTCAGCCATGAGTGGTATAATTAGGGTTTAACTGGGTCGACCCTAGGTCAACCGATGATTTGGAGAGGGTTGAGACCTAATCCAAGAGCCATGTGATCATGAATTGATGCATTGAGATGCTATAAGGATGATTCCTAGACCAACTCATCATGATTAAGGAGTTTGAGAAGTTTCAAGCTAGGGTTTCTAAGGCTTGACAATGTAAAATCCCCTTGTTTGATCCCTATCTTCAAGGCAGTTTAGCTCAAGATGTGATTGTCATATCATCTTTCCTACAACATGAATGTTGTAGAGCTTGTTCTTAGCTTTAATTTGAGTACTATAAGTCCTTTATAGGATTTGTATAGCTCAAGTTATGACTTTGACAAGTTACAGGTCATCTGAGGTATGTGAATCTGGGGCCTTGAAAGTCACCCAACTTGCATCCAACTTTTGCCCAAGAAGGATGATTCCAATGAACTTTTGGTCAACATGAATGTTGTTCCTCATCATCGTAGCTTTCTAGAGAGTACTATAAGTCCTTGATAGGATTTGTAGAACTCAAGTTATGGCTTTGACAAGTCAAGGGCATTTTGGTCATTCGGAGATTATAGGTCATTTCAAGCATAAGGCCATAACTCCTATTTCCAAGCTTCAAATGGAAAAATATTAAAAATAAAACTTGCTTAAAATGATGTTTTAAGGCTAGTAGGGGGGTCATGAGATGTTGAAAAGGCTTGTAGCAAAAAGTGATAAAAATGACCTAAAATGGAGGCATAAGTTAAATAAGTTCAAGTTGGAAATTGAAATTTCCAAGTTACACATCCAAACCATGGCATATAATAGGTCATTTTGACTCCAAAGAACATTTTAGAAACAATGGTTCAGCCACTTTTTTGAATTGAGGCCTAGATCATGGGGTTGCTTTGGAAAATGCTTGCTTGCATAATAAGGTACAAATGCAAAACTCAAGGAAAGGCAATGTACAAGCTAGTAAAGTGTCTTAGCACACATTATATCTCATCTAGGGAGATTTTCAAGTCAGTTACAAGGTCTTCAAGAGCTATGGCATGAGATGGCATGTGAGATGAGATGAATCCATAAACTCATGACATGAGAATTCCAAATTCTCATTGGATGATTCCAGATGGTTCTAGAGAGGTCCAATGCATTCTATACAGTGTATAGAACTTGATCAGATGCAAGGTTGGTGAGAGATTTGAGAGAAGAGGGAGATAGCCATTTCACTTGCTTCCATTGCAATTTGAAATCAAATTCTACATTCTGATTCATTTCCATTTCTTCTTTCAATCCAAACACATTCCATTGATCCCACTGAAGCTGTGCAGACCAAATTGAAGGCAAAACCATGGAGAATTGAAGAGATAGCACTTGGATTTTGAAGGTTGCAAGTCACAATCGGGTTTGGAGATTCAAGCTTTCTTGGCCCAATCTTTTGCAAACAGAAGCTTTATCATCATTCAAGGATTGATTCTGAAGAATTTGAGAGCTTGAAGTGGAGGATTACCCTATCTGGTGTTCAAGATTTGACAGGTTAGTAAACTTTCTTCTACACCATGATTTAAGCATAATTAGGTAGAATTGTTAAGTTAGAACGGTTAGAGACAATTAGGTGTTGGATTCTAGGAAGTTTGGGATCAATTGGTGAGGTTTCAGTTGGTGACACCATTTTTGTTTGGACCAAGAACTCAAGATATAGTGAGTTATAGCATGAATTTGATATCAAGAATTAACCAGTGTGAGGTGGTGATCATTATGAGGTAGTTAATTTCAAAAATTGTTGAAGTTGATGTCTGAGCTTAATTTTGATCTTGGATCGGGTTTGGAGATTTAGGGCACTTCAATTGATTTTGAGGTCATGGCTGTGATCAGCATGGAATTTAGAATGGATTAGGGTTTTGAATCTTAATTTTTCATGGAGATTTGAGGTGATACGAGTTGGGTGAAGATTCACTATGGAGCTCTGTTTCCATGGCTTCCTCATTTTGAACCCTAGCTGGAGGAAGAAGATGATGAGATGGCCGTTGGATGAGGCGAAGACCCATTAACTGAGGGGAGATCCCACGGCTGAGATTTAATTTCACTTGAAGAGGGAATTCTGAGGATGACCAAAACGAAGCGTTTCATTTAAATGAGATGTTGGGCTCAATTGATAACCACACCCCTAAGTCATGGCCCATTGGATAATGAACTATATTTTGTTACTTATTGCACCGCGCGTTTTCCATTTTCTTTATGTTTTCTGAAGTGATTTTCTGATGAAAACAGGGCCTAGCGCGCCTTACTAATTGTACCCCCATTTTGAGCCCATCTGGAAAATGAACTGTCTGGCATTGCTATTCACACCAAGCATTTCTCATTTTAATTTCTTTTTTTCCATTTTTCACTAACCTTTAAAAAATCATAATAAATAGAAAATTAATGATTTTTGCATGGGGATTTTTCTCCCATTTCATGTTCATGTCTAGGAAATTATAAAATCAAAATATTTGCATTTCATGCATTTTTAATATATTTTGTGTATTTTCTCTTCTAATAGCATTTTAATTCCTCTTATGTTGATACATGGATTTGTAGAATTTTGTTTAGCTAGTTCCCTTTGAATTTTTAGTCCATTCTTTTTAGGATAGTTAGAATAGGGCTTTATCTCCCCTCTGGATTTATTACATAATTTTGTGACTAATTTTTTATTAGTTTTTCTTAGATGACTTTAGGTTGTATAGAATTAGGTCAATCCTTAACATAGGTCCACAATAACACTCGAATTTTGGGTTTCTAGGTCAAGATGGCTATTGGGACATATAGGGTATTAAGGGTAGTCATGTAGGATCCCCTAGAAATTATATTAGATTTTAATATGATAGTATACTATTTTTAATTGATTTTTATAGTTGATTGTTGATTGTGTTGCCCTTGGGGGCTTGTATTTTTGTTTGCCTTGCTTTGTGAGTTTTTGTTTGGCTTGGTGAGCTTGGTCTTGCTTTGAGGAGCATGGAAGAGCATAGTAGAAGACCTGGAGATTGATTGAGGAGCTTGAGAGCTTGAGAATCTTGTTTGTTTTGTTGTTGTTTTAGGGTTAGGGATTAAGAAGAGCTTAGACCTAGTTAACTTCTTTCTTAAACATGGATGGTATCTTTCACCTCCATTCCTCCCTGTGATTCAAGGTCCTTCCATGGTATTCACCTCCCTCCTTAGGAGGGATAAGTGATGGTACCTAGGAAGTAGAACCTTTGAGGGAACCATTCTCCTGATGTTAAACCCTTATAGGTCACCTTTGGTGGTCAATAAGCAGTTTAACACCCTAGCTTATCCAGTTAAGTGATTTCCTCTGGTTTGAGTATCTTGAGAGATATTGGGCTTGAAGATGAAGACTTCATTGAAGAGTGTGGAAGAGGATAAGTCCTTGAGCATTGCCATTCCAGCTGAAGCTTGAAGAGCAACAAGAGCAAGTTGATACTTGAGTACTTAATGAAGATCCAGTAAAGACTGAATGAAGAGCTGAGGCTTGAGAAAAAGACTGAAGGATGAAGTTGACACTTCTAAGTGATTAAAGGTTACTTTGAGAAGCTGAAGCTTGCAGGAAGAGAAGACCAAGTTGAGACTGGTAAAGCAAAGAGAGCTTGAGATCTTGAAGACTAAGTTGATACTTAGGAAGAGGATTCAATTGAGATTGACTGAAGAGCTGAAGCTTGAAGAACAAAGGAAGTTGATACTTACTTTGAAGCTTGGAGATCCTGGAGAAATCAAGCTGATACTTGTGGTCAAGAGTGATTGAGGTCTGAAGACTGAGTTGCTGTTAGAAGAGCTGAGGCTTGGAGTTGAGAGAGGAGTTGATCTTGCTTTCTTGTCTTTTTCTGTGCTGTATTGATGTGCCTTATTTGACTTGCTTGATGCATTAGAATAAGTTCATATCTAGACTAGGTAGAATCTAGGAGCATGATTGCACTAGAGGTTGAGTTGCTCCCTCTGCTTGTATTGTTACTGTATGGCTTTGCTTGCGGGTATTCGGTAGAGCCCTGCTCCCTTGCCCATGTGGTTTGTTTTGCTTGATAGCATGATTTTATTCCCTCTGTATGATTGCAGTTTACTGTATTTTGCTTGATAGTATGTTTTATTTCTTCAGTATGATTACTGTTATTCATTCTGGCTTGAGGTTGAGATGAGCTTGTGGAGGCTGATGCCCCACACACATTTCCTCCCTCACTTGCATTGCATGCATCTTACAGCCGTTTACTGTTTATTGCTTAAGCTGATGCTTTATCTGTGTCTGTGTATCATTGATATGATCCCTTAGGACTCTCATTTCCTTTGATAAGGAATTGAGGATAGAACTTTAGGTTGAAACCTATGCATGATAACTTCTAGGAGTTCCCTGTTCAAACCTCAACCATAGGATGAATCCTTGGCATGACATCACTAGGACTTAATAGTCTCCCCGTAGTTGAGCCTGCTCTCTTCTCATCTCAAAACAGCTTAAGATACAGTAATCATGAATGGTTTATTTCGTACGTTACGAGCCTTAAGCTATCTGAGAAAAGATTGTGGGAGAGTTTCTTTTCCACAGTCTGGATGTTTAGTATGGCACCCTTTGGGTGACATGCGACGCATTCACTCTCAGGTCATAGTCTCTAGTGCGATTGAGATTACAAACACAATAAAAAACACTTCTTTCGTAAAAGACAGAGAACAAACTTCATACCTTTTTGCCCCGTGGGCCCGCAATTCAAAGGAAGCTTTTCTGAAGAAAAGAGTGTCGTTAAACTTCAGCGCCACCGCAAACAGGCTTTGTCCCTAACTGCTGGAACTGTTGTTTAACCCTACTCGATAAAACAGATGAATCTGAATCCCCGTAATGCATAGTGCCCCGAACTACGTAAGCTCTGATCTCTCATACCTGTTGAGAGTACGTAGGCACAATAATGATGTATTGGCGAGCCACCTTCCCCGTAACCCGTCGTAGGTCGAACTACGTTGACTCTGATTTCTCATTCTCTGATGGGAATACGTAGGCATAAAGCGCGACGCTTTGCCGAGTCATTTTCTTTTCTATTTAAGCCAGCCTTAATAGGTAGATAGATAAACCAACTCGTCCAGTAAACACAACAAGCGTGGATCCCATCGAGTACGATGGACGTGAGGGGTGCTAATACCTTCCCCTTGCGTAACCGACTCCCGAACCCAGACAATGGTTGCGACGACCTTGTCTTACCCTTTTCGTTAGGTTTTTCCGATCGTTTCCTTTCCCGCTCCGAGGGATAAATAAAAAAAGGTGGCGACTCTTTTGTTGTGCCGGCACCTTATTTTCGCGAAAGCGACAATTTGGACATGTATATCAAAAATACCAATTTCCAACTTTGGTTCATTTGAAAATCACCCTTATTTTAGGTCATTTTTGCAACTTTGAGATACAAGCAATTCCAACCTCTCATGACCTCTTGAATAGCCTTAAAACATCATTTTGAACAAGTTTGATGTTGAACATTTTCCCATTTGAAACTTGGAAATAGGAGTTCTGGCCTTATGCTTGAAATGACCTATAATCTCCAAATGACCAAAATGCCCTTGACTTGTCAAAGCCATAACTTGAGTTCTACAAATCCTATCAAGGACTTCTAGTACTCTCTAGAAATCTAATAGGATAAGGAACAACATTCATGTTGACCAAAAGTTCATAGGAATCGTCCTTCTAGGGAAAAAGTTTCATGCAAGTTGGACAACTTTCAAGCCCCCAAATTCACATACCTCAGATGACTTGTAACTTGTCAAAGTCATGACTTGAGTTCTACAAATCCTATCAAGGAATTATAGTACTCAAATTAAAGCTAAGATCATGATCTACAACATTCATGTTGAGGGTAAGATGAGATGACAATCACATCTTGAGCTAAACTGCCTTGAAGATAGGGGTCAAACTAGGGGATTTTACACTGTCAAGCCTTAGAAACCCTAGCTTGAAACTTCTCAAACTATTCAATCATGATGAGTTGACCTTGGAATCATCCTTATAGCATCTCAATGTGTCAATCCATGATCACATGGCCTTTGAATTAGGTCTCAACCTTCTCCAAATCATCAGTTGACTTAGGGCTGACCCAGTCAAACCCTAGTTGCACCACTCATGGCTGAGCCTTCTTAATCTTGCACAATGACCTGTCTAGGCCTCAAAGTGGTCTTCAACACTTCTCATGAGCTCTCTCAAGACCTCAAGTCTAACTTCATGGCTTCAGAATCATCTGAGGACTTCCCACAACTCTCAAGTTAGGAGACACACATACTTGGTTTCAACCACTCACTCTGAGGATCTTTTAACTTCTATGACAAGGATATCAACCCTTGAACACTTGAATAACCTTCTTAGCTAGCTTCAAACTATTGTATAGCTCTTGATTGGTAATCATACCTCTTGATCTCCTGCATACATGTCAATGAAATGCAAATGATAATGCTAATGTGAATGAAATGAAACACAAGCTAGGTAAAGAAAGGTTGAGCAAATTTTAGGGTGCAACAACTGCCCCTATTCAAGCGGCTTAGACCTGACTGGGTGAGAAGCGAACGACTCTCAAACAATCAAGGTAAAAGACGGTTGAATACCAACAAACCCGGAAATTTGCCAACTGCACAAATACACGGTACTCTAATGGGGACAGATCTTCGGAAACTAAAATAATAGCTGCACGGCAACTAGCTGGGGAATCGGTCACACGGTAACCGGTGATACATGGTTGGTCATGCCGTCAGGCACCAAGATTCCTCGGGACTCATCAGGTCAACAATCAAGTTAATCATGCCATCAGGCATTCACAGAAATTTTTGGGCGTCAGCCGGACTTCATCATTAAGTCGGGAATAAACTCCTCAGTCAATCATGAACCAATTTGAGATATCCAAACTTCTGCCGTCAGGCACTCCGCATCAGATGAGAGAACCGCTTTGTTAATACGGTTGGACTTCGATCATCAAGTCTTCAAGGGAAATTTCAACTTTGCTGTTCGGAAACCTGCTGGGGATGACGCATCTCCGCTAGGGATTCTGGAGAACTATCAAGTAACTCTGCTTCGGGGATCCAGAAATCATTCGAGGTGAGTCAACTCTGCTGAGGACTTCAAGAATCATCTTGGACAAATAACTCTGCTGGAGATTTCAGGAATCGTCCTGAGCAAATACTCTGTCGGGGACTCTAAGCATCGACTTGAGCAACCCTCTCTGGCGACTTCACAGGGGATTTTAAGAATCATCTTAAACAAACACCTTCGCTGGAGAATTCAAGAATCATCTTGGGCAAACGACTTTGCTGGGGGAATTCAAGAATCATCCTGAACCGCACAGCTCTTCTGGGATTTCAGGAATCGTCCTGAGCAAATACTCTGCCGGGGACACCCTGCAAAACAAGAACAGTAACGACCTAGCTCATGCTTTATATGCATATGTTTGACAATGGCGCAATGCTCCACACGGTGGAAATGCTACGCGCTTAGGTACATGCTATGCAATCATGCAAAATGCTACGACCCCATCAGCAAAATAAATGCTGAAGGGAGAATCCTCTTGTCAAGGAGAAAGAACCACTCTGGTGGAGAGGAGGAATCATCCTGCCAAGGAGAGAAAGTCACACCAATCTCAATTGGACTCCGCCTGGGGAAATGAACTTCAGTTGACTGCTGCAGGGGAGTAAAGCTCTCCGAGAACTTGAACCCGCTCAACTGGGTATACGAACCATAACCGCTGAGGAAAACGATGTCAATCATAGAAATAACCTGCACGACATTCGTAGCAAAACTTTCCTGGAGATAACGACTCCGGTGGGGAAATACAGCATCAACTATTCAATATTCTACTGGGAAAAAACCAATCATGGCCCGAGCGGCTTCCAAGGACTCGGCTCTCTTGGGGAACTGCAGACTCGGCTGGGGAAGAAGGAATCATCCTGCTTGTCAGGGGAGAGTACAACTCTGTGGGGAACTTCAATTCTCCTGGAGACTACAGTCTGAATTGTCGAGTGCTGCACACTCAGTATATGACTCAGCTGGGGAGACGACGATCCTTCAGGATACATCTGCTTGGGGAGAGGACCTTCTCTGCTTGGGGAGACATATCAATGCCTACGATCTCATGTTCAGACTCCACGGGGAGGTGCTACTGAACTTGCTGGAGAAGGAGGAATCATCCGGCTTGGGGCGCATACGGCATACTGCCTGCTACACCTGTAACAACACAAAAAAACAGACAAGATACCCTTCTCAAAGGGGCCTACCAAGGTTATCATCTTGTGACAATGTTCAAGTAATTCATTGTTTCAACAATCAGTGGCCTAGGCCGGTAAGTTTATGTATGTGCATTTTATCAAAAACATCGGCGTTCTTTTTCGCAAACAAAACAGATAAATGCTAAACAGGCAAACAGAATTGTTGAATAGTATACATTTTATTGATAACAAACCCCTGAATGGGTAAAAATGTTTTACAACAGATGCAAGCTCCTGGAACGAGGAAGTTGCGCAAAAATAAAACATAAATATACATCAGTATATACACAAATGTCGGCAATGAGGCGTAGACGAACACCATGAGTTGATCCCTCTATGACCCACTCGACTTCGATACTTCTCCGACGCTTCAGCTTCAGAAGAGATTGATTCAGATAAGCGGCCCTCAGGTCTTCCAAGCCACTAAACAATGAAAGTCCACACGCGGAACGCAGTCATTTGCTTTTTCAAATCCCTAACTTTTGCCTGAATCGCCCTTTCGGGTTTTCGATTCACCGGGATACCCTTTTTTGCCAAAGTCTCCCTTCCAGGTTTTCGACTTTGCGGGTGTACATTCTTTTCTTTATATCCCTAATTTTTGCCCGAACCTTTTATTCATTTTTTATGGTTCGTCGGGATGCCCCATTTTTGCCTGGACTCTCTTTTTACTGTCCAGCGGGTCATTTTTAAGCAAAGTATTTTTTAACTGCGTCCGCGTTCACCGGGGATGCAAAATCTTCACCATCCATCGTGGATAACAACAAGGCTCCTCCCGAAAAGACCTTGCTGACGACGTACGGACCTTCGTAATTGGGAGTCCACTTACCCCGGTGATCGGAGTGTGGAGGAAGAATCTTCTTCAGGACGAGATCACCCGTCTGAAAACTTCTAGGACGCACCTTCTTATCATAAGCTTTCTTTATTCGGCTTTGGTACAAACGACCATATGCAATCGATGCTAACCTCTTCTCGTCTATCAGGATGAGTTGGTTTAGTCGGTTCTTAATCCATTCTGCCTCATCGAGTTTCACATCAACCAAAACTCGTAAAGAAGGAATCTCAACTTCCAACGGTAGGACAACTTCCATACCGTACACTAAGGAGAAAGGAGTTGCCCCGGTTGATGTACGCACCGTTGTACGATAACCGTGCAGTGCAAACGACAACATCTCGTGCCAATCCTTGTAGGTCACAACCATCTTCTGCACAATCTTCTTGATATTCTTATTGGCCGCTTCAACAGCGCCATTCATCTTCGGCCGGTAAGGAGATGAGTTGTGGTGTTCAATCTTGAAACTCTGGCACAGCTCCTTCATCATCTTGTTATTTAGATTCGAACCATTATCAGTAATGATCCTCGGGGATTCCGTAACGACAGATGATGTCCCTCTTTATGAATTTAGCCACCACCTGCTTGGTCACATTAGCATACGAGGCTGCCTCCACCCACTTGGTGAAGTAGTCGATAGCTACTAGAATGAAGCAATGACCGTTAGATGTAGTGGGCTCGATCTTGCCTATCATGTCGATGCCCCACATGGAGAACGGCCACGGGGAGGACATGACATTCAAAGGGCACGGCGGCACGTGAATCTTATCACCATAAATCTGGCATTTATGGCATCTCTTCGCGAATTTAAAGCAATCCGATTCCATTGTCAGCCAGTAGTATCCTGCTCTCAGGATCTTTCTTGTCATGGCATGCCCGTCGGCGTGCGTACCAAATGTACCTTCATGGACTTCTTCCATGAGCATACTCGCTTCTTTCTCATCTACACATCTGAGTAGCACGAGATCATGGTTTCTCTTGTACAAAACTCCATCAGGATTGAGATAAAAGTTTCCAGACAACCTCCTCAGAGTCTTCTTATCCTGGGTTGATGCTCCCGCAGGATACTCCTTAGTCATAAGGAAAGTCTGGATGTCGTGGAACCATGGCTTGCCGTCAGAGGCTTCCTCGATCGCAAATACGAATGCGGGTCTATCAAGATGAGAAAGGACAATTCTTGGAGCTTCATTCCAAAAATTGACTTTATACATCGAAGCCAACGTGGCTAAGGCATCAGCCATCTGGTTTTCGGCCCTGGACACATGATGAAGTTCCACTCGATCAAAGAACGGAAGCAGCCTTCTGGCATAATTCATGTACGACACCAAATTTGATTGACGAGTCTCCCACTCCCCTTTAATCTGGTAAATCACAAGTGCCGAGTCACCATATACATCTAGGTTCTTGATTCTCAAATCAATCGCTTCTTCTAGACTCATGATGCATGCTTCGTACTCCGCTTCATTATTGGTGACCGGAAACGTCAGTCTCGCGGTAAACGGGATGTGGGATCCGTGGGGAGTCGTGATGATCGCCCCGATGCCACTTCCATAGGAGTTAACCGCCCCGTCAAATATCAATTTCCACTGGGATTTCCTATCTGGCCCCTCGTCGGGCAACGGTTCATCGCAATCTTTTGCTTTGAGAAACATAATATCCTCATCAGGGAATTCAAATTTCATCGGCTGATAATCTTCGATCGGCTGTTCGGCAAGGTACTCAGACAATACACTACCCTTGATGGCCTTTTGGAAAACGTACTGAATGTCATATTCCGTCAATACCATTTGCCATCTGGCAATCCTTCCCGAAAGCACTTGCTTCTTGAAGACGTACTTGATCGGATCCATCTTCGAAATTAGCATGGTGGTGTGATTGAGCATGTGCTGTCGTAAACGTTTGGCAGCCCAGGCTAGTGCACAACACGTTTTCTCCAGCATCGAGTAACAAGATTCACAGTCTATGAACTTTTTACTCAAATAGTAAATGGCATGCTCCTTTCTGCCCGTCTCGTCGTGCTGACCGAGAACACACCCCATACTATTCTCAAGAACTGTCAAGTACATGATTAAGGGCCGTCCAGCCACTGGGGGTATCAAGATTGGAGGTTCCTGCAGATACTGTTTTATCTTATCAAATGCCTTCTGGAAATCCTCGTTCCAGATAATCGCCTAGTCTTTCTTTAGCAGTTTGAACATCGGTTCACACGTGGCCGTGAGCTGAGAGATAAACCTTGCAATGTAGTTTATCCTGCCCAGGAAACCACGAACTTCTTTTTCTATTTTTGGCGCTGGCATCTCTTGTATCGCTTTTATTTTCGGAGGATCAACCTCGATGCCTCTTTCACTCACGATAAACCCCAGTAGTTTTCCAGACCGTACTCCGAAAGTACACTTGTTAGGATTCAGCCTCAACCTGAACTTCCTAAGCCTCTCAAAAAGCTTCAGCAAATTGACCAGATGTCCTTCCTCCGTTTGGGACTTCGCAATCATGTCATCAACATAGACTTCAATCTCATGATGAATCATGTCATGAAACAAAGTGACCATTGCTCGTTGGTAAGTGGCCCCTGCGTTCTTCAGTTCGAAAGGCATTACCTTGTAGCAAAATGTTCCCCAAGGTGTAATAAACGTAGTTTTCTCCATGTCCTCCGGCGCCATCTTGATCTGATTGTAGCCGTAGAAGCCATCCATGAACGAAAATACGGAGAACTGAGCTGTATTGTCGACCAACACATCAATATGCGGCAGCGGGAAATCATCTTTAGGGCTCGCCCTATTCAAATCCCGATAATCGACGCACATTCGTACCTTACCGTCCTTCTTCGGTACATGCACTATGTTGGCGACCCACGGAGGGTAAGTAGTGACTGCTAAGAAGCTAGCATCAAGCTGCTTTTGCACTTCTTCTTTGATCTTAACGGCCATGTCTGATCGCGTCCTTCTAAGCTTCTGCTTAACGGGAGGACAATCTTCTCGCAGCGGCAAGTGGTGGACCACAATGTCAGTATCAAGTCCGGGCATATCTTCGTATGACCAAGCAAAGACGTCACTATACTCTCTTAGCATCTCGACCAATCTCTGCTTGACATCACTCTGCAACGCAGCCCCTATCCTGACATTCCTGACCAGTTCTTCAGACACAATCTCAATCTCTTCTTCGTGAGGCAGAATAACTTTCTCTTCTTGTTTCAACAAGCGGGCCAACTCTTCGGGAAGGTCTTCGTCTTCATCAATCTCTTCTTCGGCTTGATAGATCAGGCAATCGAAGTCGAAGTGAGTCGTAGAAGGTCCAGAGTCGATGTCATCTGCTATGTGGATCCTGCAATAACAAGGGTTAAGCTTAAAACAAGGATATGCAGGTTAGCACAAACCCCATTGCCATTTTATTGTTTTTCAAAACAAATATAAAACAGGAATAACAGAGATCACAATATTTGAATACGAATATTAACGCCTTTTGATTTATTAATAAAATGCACGTACATAATCAAACAAGGCCCTGACAATAAAACCACTATGCCCCGGGTAGGACATAGGGTTGTACAATGATTGGAAAAAGTAAATCATTACTCTTTGTCTGTCATTTGGATGACCTCCCTGACGGACCAGTTGTTGAGGCTCTCGCCTGGCTTGCTTGGCTGGATCCAAGAGTCTAGGTCGCAGTCGTTGTCTTCGCCGTCTTCAGACACTGCGTTGACGCTTTCAAATATCACCCCGCCACTGGTAAACTGGATCGGCCCTTTACCTCGCGATGCACTGCTAGAAGAGGAGGCATCAACCGTAGGAGACTACCCCAACCCAAACTTGTCTTGCTTGTTAGGTATCTCTAGAATTCGCCCCCAGCCTGGGGTGGATCCGGCTTGAACAACGGCCCGGGCTTCCTTGAAGGAAGAGAGAGTCATCTCTGGCTTTTCAGTGACTACAGGAGCTACGTTCTTAACTTTAACAGCTTCGAATGCTTGACATAAAGTTTCGTGGATTTCCCCATCCATCTCAACATACTTGAAGGACGACAAATGGCTCACCATTATGTCTCCCTCGCCACAAACAGTCACGATGCTACCTCCGACAGCATACTTGAGCTTCTGGTGCAACGTGGAGGTCACGGCACCCTCAGAATGGATCCATGGCCGGCCCAAGAGACAGCTGTAGGCAGGCATGATGTCCATAATGTAAAAGACCGCGTCGAATGTTTCCGGCCCTACTTGGATTGGCAACGTCACCTCTCCAAAAACATGACGCTTGGTTCCATCGAAACCTTCACCACCAGATCACTGGGTGTGCAAATCAATCCTGAGTATCTAACTTCATCAATGCTTTCTTCGGAAGAACATTGAGGGATGACCCTGTGTCTACCAACACATGAGACATAATTATTCCTCTACACTCTATTGAGATGTGCAGGGCACTATTGTGGTTCCTTCCCTTCGGCGTCAGCTCCAGGTCAGTGAACCCTAACCCATTTCCAGCATTCACGTGGGCTACGACCCCTTCTAACTGGTTTACCGATATTTCTTGCGGTACATATGTGGCATGTAACACCTTCTTAATCAGCCTCATAAACTCTTCGACGTCTTTAACAAGTATGTCTTTTTCTACCCCACGAGGGGTCTCTTCAACGACTTTACTCTTCCCTTTGTCAGTTGCGTCAGCTTTGTCCGTTTTGTCTGCCACGACCTCAGGTGGTGCAAACACTCTTCCGCTGCGAGTGATTCCGCTAACGCCCACTAGGTTCTCCACAGACGACCCAAATGGTTCCAATTCCAACTTCTGTCCGTTGCAGTAGACTTCTGCCCCGTAATGCCATGGGACAGCATTGGTGCTTTTGAAGGGTATCGGCCCAACTTTGGTGATGGTAATCGTGGGCGGCCTGGGTGCAGAAATAGTTATCGTCCGGCGAGGGATGGTGATGGTGGCAACCTCATCATCTTGTTTCAGCATTACCTCTCCCAATCTGCTTTCGGCCCTTCGGCTAAACTGCAGGATCCCTTCGGCCATCAGACTCTGAATCCCCTCTATCAACTGTTCACATCCATCAGGACTAGTCGCACAGCCCATACACAGCTCTCCACAACCTAGAAAGAAACCCCTTTTCATCAGCTTAGCTTTAACGAAGCTAAGCGGTGTCTTCAGATCTCTGACGTCAGTCAACAAATCCAAGCTCTCGTCTTCAATAATGGCATTTACTCCGCCTCCCCTATGATTCGGCATAGGGTTCTTCGTGACGTTTGGCACATTATCTGAGAAATTGATGATCTTAGTGTCCACCATGTCCTGCACCTTGTGCTTGAAGGCTTTGCAATTTTCTATCGTGTGGCCTGGTGCCCCTGAGTGAAATTCGCAAGTCGCATTCGCATCATAACCTGGCGGAGGTGCCCCTGTCAAGGGAGCCATGGTTCTCTTTTGGATCAGCTGTAATTGGAGCAGAGTCTGTAACAGCTGAGCATAAGACATGGGCGGTGTCTCGAGGTGACGGCTCGACAGAGGTGCCCTGTTCTGATACTTTCTGTACCCTTGCTGATTTGGCTGCTGCTGCTGCTGTGGCTGTTGGACTGCCGGGATAGTTATGCTGGCCACCTGTTGGTGAGGGCCTTTACCCTTCCTTCGAGCGTTGGACACGACGCTCGTCTCTCCTTCCCTCCTTTTGCCATCATAAGGTTTCTTGCCTCCTCCAGCTGAGGATGAATCACCTTGAATTTTCCCCAGTTTGATCCCATTTTCAATGTGCTCACCCGTGATAATGAGATCTGAGAAGGTTCTAGACATACCGCTGACCAATTTCTCATAATAAACCCCTGGGAGGGTGGCTACGAACATTTCAACAAGCTCGCGTTCAACCATCGGCGGCTGAACTCTAGCTGCCAACTCACGCCACCGCTGGACATATTCCTTGAACCCTTCATTGTTCCTTTGTGACAGATTCTGCAGTTGGACTCGGTTCGGAGCCAAGTCACTGTTATATTGGTAGTGGTGCACAAATGCTTCAGCAAGTTCCTTCCACGTGCGCACGCTGGTAGGTTCCAGACTCATGTACCATTTGAGGGAGGGTCCGGACAGACTGTCCTGAAAGAAGTGCATCAGCAACTTCTCGTCCTCAGAATGAGCGGACATTTTCCGATAATATGATCTCAGGTGGACGCGAGGGCAAGTGGTTCCCTTGTACTTTTCAAAGTCAGGTACCTTGAACTTGGGAGGCACCTTGAAATCAGCAATCAGTCCCAACTTGGACATATCAACGCCCAGGGTGTTCTGGTTCTCGATATTCCTCATCTTATCCTCGAGTGCCTTGAACCTAAGCCGTGCTTCAGCAGTCAGCTCCCCTTCAGCACCTCTCTGTGAGAACACATCGTCTTGACGGTCTTCTAACCACGGCTGAGGCCCGAACAGATTTCCAACACCCGCATTGCTGTTGCCCAGTCCGACATTGACATTAGCTTCAAAATTCCCATTACCGACGCCCGTCGTATTACCATTGAGCCCCATGTTAGCTATCACGTTGCCGTTGGCACTGCCATTCCCCCCGGTCACGGGGACGCCATTCTGAGGAGTTTCAACAGGTGGATGGGTTGGCACCGTCCCACCATGGAGTACACCATTGCTGTCGACCCTTGAAATCAGAGGCTGAACCAAGGTTCTGAGCTGATTCTGGCCATTGGCGACCGCTTGCATGAGCTCCGTGAAACGGTCCATCCTTTCTCGGAGTTCTTGAACGTCAGTTTGCATTTGCTCCATAATTCTGGTTTGATTTGCTCTGGTCGGATAGTGGTGGATAGGTCTCTGATCAATCCTGGAACAACCTGAAACAACCTGAAAACACAAAAGGGTTAGAAAAAACAACAAAGTGCTCGTTATGCAAATGCTTCATGCAAATGCAAACGTGTGTCTGTGCGTTAGGGAGATTTCCCCCGATCCTAGTGCCTGAGTGCCAGTGCTGATAATAAGAAGTCCGAGTCCAATCATGGAAATAACATCTCATATATAAAGAAAGCCCATCAAGGTGGTACACAATGTCAATGACCTCGACCAACAAGCCTGGTGATGGTCAGCATACAACAATGATCAAAACAAAAGGATTACAAATAGTTAAGCACGGCCACGGGCGCGAAACTCTTCTAACAACCCCTTCGTTTCTGGATGATCAGGCCGAGTGAGCAACCCTTCGACGAGTAACTCTCTCTGCATAATGGTGTATTGAATACCTTAAACTGAATCTTCCCATGCTCCTTCACCGAAACAATCTTCTAACTTCCGCTTCTTGGATGCAAACGTCAGCTTGCGCTCCTTCAGGTTAGCAAGAGCCTTGTTGAGCTGGCCTTCAGCGGCATATCTGCGAGCGGTTTCTTCATCAAACCTCTTCTCACTCGCCTTCACCTGGGCTTTCAACTTGGAGATCTATTGCTTTAGCTTATCCTCCCGTTCTTTCCCGTTGGCTAGGGTGGCCTTCCAGTGCTGGTTAAACTTGGATATCCTCCGATACGCTTCATCCAAGTGCTGCTTCTTAGTGGCCAGTACATCGTTGACAGCTTTGAAGTCTCGGCCCAAACGTTCACGCTCGGCTATCTGCTTAGTCAAATCCGTCCCTAACTGGTTCACCAGCTCTGTCTGCCTCTTGAAGGAATGGACGGCTTCGCTTCTCTCGCTCCTGAGTTGAGCCAATTCTTTCTCCAGTTCTTCATTCGCCTTCTTCAGCTCATCTCACTCAGCTAGCACCTGATTATGCTGCTGAATAGGCATGATGGTAGGCTCTTCAATCACTGGAGGGCTTTCTGGCTTGGCAGGAGGAAACGACATCCCTATAGCATCTACTCTGGCTCTAATCCAAGTCACATATGGAGCATAGGCTTGGCTATTACTCTTTCCCAGCAACGGCTTTCCTTGCTTACTGATACCATTCCAAGCGTGCTGAAGCTTAGACAACATATCCCCCTCTAGAAGACCAGTGAGGTACAGAGATTCCTGCACCTCTTCATCCTTCGGCGGAGCTCTCAAAGCATAAGCAAACTGTCGGACCAGCAGAGATGGATTATAGTTTATACAGCCCTTCCTGCGTATCAAAGGCACGTTCGGAAACCCGCTGCAGCTGAAGATAATCTTAGTACCCAACCTATCTCTATCAAACCAGTCAATATCCTCCGCTGACAGACTCATCAGACGCTCAGGCCACTTAGCTGTGGAAGCAAAGGGACCCTTCTTGGGCAGATGACTATCAAGCCATCTATAGAGCAGGGGTACACAGCACGAGACATTCTTACCCCTTTTGTTCTCGTTTTTGTAGTGGACGGAATGGTAGACATCTCCTATCAAGGTAGGGACTGGATTCCCTGACGCAAAGATGTGAAACGCGTCGAAGTCTACAAAGTCAGGCATATTGGGGAACAGAATGATGCCATATATGCACAGAGCGAGGATGGCGTTGAACACGACCCAACATCTGTCTTTGGTGCACTGCTGAGCCTTTCCCACTAAGAACTGCAAGGAGAAACCGGGAACCTTGTTCCAACTAGACAAGATCAACTCGGAGGCATCCAGATGAAGTGAAAGAGCTAGACTAGCCAGATTAGGCTCCGCATCCATATGAACAAAAGGCATCTGACTCTTGATAGGCACACCTAACAAATCAACATACTCCTCTAGGGTGGGTGCGAGAATAAAATCCTGGAAGGTAAAGCATCTCAACGGAGGATCGTAGAACTGCAGCAGAGCGTGCAACCCGTTCAACTCAAACACAGAGGGTTTACGAACCAAACTGAGCAGTTTGCTGTAAGACTTTCTGAATTCATCTCTCACAGAATCATCCGCTAAAGCAATCAAACCAGTCAGCTGAACAACATCAGGAGTGGGAAGCTTGTAAGCCACGATCTTTCTCAGAGAACCCATAATGACACAAAGAAAGGCAAGAAATCCTGAATCAGGGGAAACGGTACCTGAAACACAGACACACGTTAATGAAATGCAAATGAATATGCAAAGCGATGTAAAATGCAATCATGCAGCAGGAGATCAATACAACTGCGCTGTGGAGATTCTGTACCAACAAAACCATAATCCTGCTCTATCAAGAACAACTACTATCTCTGATAAGAAGAAAACCCCGATATCAGACCACGAATCTGCTCTGTCAAGAACACACATATCTGATAATAAGAACCTCGGATACAGGACCATAACTCTGCTCTGTCAAGAACAAACACATCTGCTGATGAGATCCTCTGATCCCAATCATAAACCTGCTCTGTCAAGAACAAATACACATCTGCTAATAAGGACCTCTGATACAGGACCATAAATATGCTCTGTCAAGAACACATATCTCTGAAAATAAGGACCTCTGATACAGGACCAAAAATATGCTCTGTCAAGAACAAACATCTGATAATAAGGACCTCTGATACAGGACCATAAATCTGCTCTATCAAGAACACATGTATCTGATAATGAGAACCTCTGATACCAACAAAACTGATTCACTATCAAGAAAACCAGGTAGTCTGAAGGTTAAGGTTTCCTGCAACAAACCCGACCCTGCTCACCGGTATGGACCTATACTGACACAAGTTCGGCATCCTATGCGGTCATCAGCGTCACAGACATTCAAGAGGGGTGATACGATACCCAGAAGGTGTGGCATCACCAGCTCATGAAGCAGCCTCACTCGGCTGAATCCCAAATGATCGGTCCCCAGAGTCGACAATCCTCCAAACCAACAACCCCCTCAACCCAAAGGGTTGAAAAAGAAGTCAACTGGGAGAACCTCGTCTGAGCGTGGATTTCATGAGACGCTAGTGCCTGCAAAGCAAGCACGCGCCCACTAATTTCCACAACTAATGCTAGGTACACTCAAGCCTGGGTCTGGCTTCTCACTCATCAGAATGCCCCTCCCACAACAGCACCAATAATCATGTCATACTGAAAGTAAAATGCGGGAAATAAAGTGCGATAAATAAACACAATCAAACAAGTAATCATACAAGCGCTAGGATTGACTCTCGCAGGGGACGTTGGATCCCCGAATTGATTCGCATACGGGATGTTGGATCCCAGGAAACTATCAAGTCCCCAGCAGAGTCGCCAGCTGTCGCTTCCGCGAAAATAAGGTGCCGACAAAACAGAAGAGTCGCCACCTTTCGTTATTTATCCCTCAGAGCGGGAAAGGAAACGATTGGAAAAACCTGATGAAAAGGTATAAGACAAGGTCATCGCAACCATTGTCTGGGTTCGGGAGTCGGTTACGCAAGGGGAAGGTATTTGCACCCCTCACGTCCATCGTACTCGATGGGATCCACGCTTGTTTGTGCTTATTAGACGGGTTGGTTTTATCTATCTACCTATCAAGGCCGGCTTGAAAAGAAAAGAAAATGACTCGGCAAAGCGCCGCGCTTTATGCCTACGTATTCTCGTCAGAGAATGAGAAATCAGAGTCAACGTAGTTCGCCTAACAACGGGTTACGGGGAAGGTGGCTCGCCAATACGTCAGTATTGTGCCTACGTACTCTCAATAGGTATGAGAGATCAGAGCTTACGTAGTTCGAGATAATACGGATTACGGGATTCAGATTCATCTGTTTTATCGAGTAGGGTTAACAAACAGTTCCAGCAGTTGGATGTACGCAGCTCTACCCTTGGAGACTTAGGCGTTACCGTTTGTGGTAGAACTGAAAGTTAACGACACTCTTTTCTTCAGAAAAGCTTCCTTTGAATTATGGGCCCACGGGGCAAAAAAGTTTGAAGTTTGTTTTCTGTCTTTTACGAAAGAACTGTTTTTTATGGATGTTTGCAACCTATACCGCACTAGAGACTATGACCTGAGAGTGAATGTGTCGCATGTCACCCAAAGGGTGCCATACTAAACATCCAGACTGTTGAAAAGAAACTCTCCAACGATCCTTTCTCAGATAGCTTAAGGCTCGTAACGTACGACATCAGTCAACCTTTATTACTGTATTTTGATTTGTTTTGAGATGAGAAGAGAGAGGGACAACTAAGGGAAGACTATCAAGTCCTAATGTTGTCATGCCAAGGATTCATCCTATAGTTGAGGTTTGAAACAGGGAACTCCTAGAAGTTATCATGCATAGGTTTCAACCTAAAGTTCTAATCATCACCTCCTTATCAAAGGAAGTGAGATTCCTAAGGGATCATGTCAATGATAAACAGAAACAGATAAAGCATCAGCTTAAACAGTAAACAAATATACAGTAAAATGCATGTAATGCAAGTGAGGGAGGAAATGTGTGTGGGGCATCAGCCTCCACAAGCTCATCTCAACCTCAAGCCAGATATGAATAACTGCAATCATACAGAAAATAAAATGCTATCAAGCAAAATAAAATAATAACTGCAATCATACAGATGATATAAAATGCTATCAAGCAAGATACAAACCACATAGGCAAGGGAGCAGGGCCCTACCGAATACCCGCAAGCAAAGCCATACAGTAACAATACAAGCAAAGGGAGCAACTCAACCTCTAGTGCAATCATGCTCCTAGCTCAAGTCAATCTATATATGAACTTATTCTAATGCATCAAGCAAATCAAACAAGTCACCTCAATACAGCTGCACAGAAAGCAAACAGACATGAAAGAAAAGAAAGCAGATCAACAGCTTCCCTAGCTTCAAGCTTCAGCTCTTCAGTAATTCAGTCTTCAGACCTCACCTACCCTTCAAGGCTATCATCTTCAATAGCAAGTATCAACTTGCTTCTCCAAGTTTTCAATACACTAAACATAAGTATCAACTTATTCTTTCTTCTTCAAGCCTCAGCTCTCCAGTCAATTCCACCTTCAGGCTTCACTCCTAACTGCAAGTATCAACTTGACTCCTTCAGGCTCTCAATGCATCAATATAAGTGTCAACTCATCCTTTATTCTTCAAGCCTCAGCTCTTCACTCAATATCAATTTAATCTTCTTCACAACTGTCAACTTGGTCTTCAAGCTTCAGCTCTCTCTTCTTTGCCAGTATCAACTTGGTCCTCTTCATCTGCAAGCTTCAGCTTCTCAGAATAATCTACAAACACAAAGAAGTATCAACTTCATCCTTCAATCTTCTTCAAGCAGGGAACTCCATCCTCTAACAAGGGAGAAAGATTCATCTATCAAGAGCAAAGTTTGGGATGATTGGTAGCAGAGTGAAGACCAAAGGTCACCACTAAGCATCCTATCATCAGAGAAAGGGACCCTCAAAGGTTCTACCAATTTGCAAAGAGCCACACATCCTACCAAAGGAGGGATGAGGCCTTTACAAGGGACCTTACATCATAGGGAAGAATGGAATTGATCAACATATTCCATGTTTATGAAGGAAGAGAATCTATCTAGAAGCTCTGCCTACAAAACCCTAATCTTAATACCTAATCAATACTACACCAAAAGAAGGGAAGATCTTCACATCCAAGCCTCCTCAAGCAATCCAATGCATCTTCAACTTGCCTTCAGCATCAACCAAGAGCAAAAGAACCAAAACCCTAATCTAAGGGAACTAAAGAAGTTAATCTAGTCAAATTAGTGCATTAGAATCATCTAAAACTAGCATCTAAACTAAAATCAATAAAAAATAGAAAACTACCTTGAAAGTTCCTACAAAAATTCCTAAGGGATCCTAATTCGATCATGAATCTATCCTACAAAAATCAGAGGTTGAATCATCCACCTAGTCCTAAAAATAAAATCGAAACCACAAGGTATCAACCATAAACCCTAAAAATGGAGCATCTAAAGGTTTCAACCTAAACTACCACTTATGTTCATCACAAAATGTGATAAAAATCTATGGGGAGCATGCATATCTATGCTAACTACTCACAAAAAATCAAGGCCAAAATCATCATCACATGATCAAACCAAATTCCACAAAATCAACCATCAAGCATGATTATTTTAATATCAATTAAAATATAAAAATTCCCATAAAATCCAAAAATGCATGAAATAATAATATTTTTTATCTAAAAAATACTAGATCCTATCATGAATCCAATGCAAAAATAATGGGATTAATTGAATCATTTTTCCATTTTTTTATGATTTTATTAAGAACCATGAATAAAATGAAAAAATAAAGAAAATCCAAATAAAATAAACACATGCACGGTGCAGATAGCAAGAGAAAGCAGTTCATTCTATGGATTGGGCCCTAAAGGGGGTGCAGGTATCACTTATTTCACAAAGCCCAAAACCAGCTGATTAATGAAACGCACCGTTTCATTAAGTTCAAAGTCCTTCACAAAAAAAGAATCACGCGTGGCCGTTGGATGAGGTTCCCAGTCAAAGGTCCACCTGTGATCTAAGGGCTATGGGATCATCTTCCCCAATTCAAACCTCTGCAACTCAGGCCACCTGCACGCCCAAAGTCACCGCCGGTGACAATCTCCGATCATCTCCCTCAACCCAAACTTTCTCCAGAGGCCTCCACTCCAAGAGGTCTCTACATGAATCTTGCCCTAATTTTCCTCACGAATCCAATCATGCCCTTAATTCCCTCTGAAACCTCAAGATTTGAAAGAACCATATCTCACCCGAAAATGGTAACATCCCTAATTGGTCACTAATTCTCACATTAATGATCTGAAAACATCCCTACACCATTCTACAATGCATCTAACACCCGAATTCCTCTTAATTCTAACTAAAACAAGCTGGAGATTGAAAGTTACCAACCTGAAAATTTCGTGTGCACAGAAGTAGCAAGCCTTCAAATCAAGCCTTCAAATGCTCCAGACTCCTTCAGTGAATCACTTCCAAGCTTCTGTACGCAATAAAATTGATTGAAATGGCTTCAATCCTTGGAACCAACTCTGAGTTGCAGGTGGAAAAAACTAAGTTCAAGAACACCAATCAGCCACGAATTTCCCTTGATTATGATCTGGAATCATTCCCTAGCATCCATGGAAGAGATTGCAATCAAGAAAATGGATGGAAAGTGTATGGAAATGAGTAACCGAATTCAGTTGCAAGCAATGAAATTTCAATCTCAATCTCTACTCTCTCCTTCAATCATCACCAACCTTGGCCTTGGATCACCTCATTATCATATATAGAACATGTGTGGATGATCTAGAAAGCTCTAGATCCTTCTAATGAGAAATTCAATCTCTCATGCCATGAGAATTTCAATCACATACCATGGTGTCGCTTGCACGAAAATAAGGTGTCGGCATGACAGAAGAGTCACCACCTTTCGTTATTTATCCCTCAGAGCGGGAAAGGAAACGATCAGAAAAACCTGACGAAAAAGGGTAAGACAAGGTCATCGCAACCATTGTCTGGGTTCGGGAGTCGGTTACGCAAGGGGAAGGTATTAGCACCCCTCACGTCCGTCGTACTCGACGGGATCCATGCTTGTTTGTCTACTTGGACGGGTTGGTTATAATCTATCTACCTATCAAGGCTGGCTGAAAAAGAAAAGAAAAATGACTCGGCAAAGCGTCGCACTTTATGCCTACGTATTCTCATCAGAGAATGAGAAATCAGAGTCAACGTAGTTCGGCTAACTACAGGTGAAGGTGGGGAAAAGTTGCTCGCTAGGATATCGCATCCTATGCCTACGTACTCTCAACAGGCATGAGAGATCAGAGCTCACGTAGTTCGGGAAACTACGGGTTATTTCCTGAAAGAAGTGTTTTTTATTGTGTTTGCGATTTCAACCGCACTAGAGACTGTGGAACATCCTCTAGATAGCTTAAGGCTCGTAACGTACGAAAGAGATCATTCATGATTACTGTATCTTAAACTGCTTCGAGATGAGAAGAGAACAGGCCCAACTAGGAGGAGACTATCAAGTCCTACTGTTGTCATGCCAAGGATTCATCCTATGGTTGAAGTTTGAAACAGGGAACTCCTAGATGTTGTCATGCATAGGTTTCAACCTAAAAGTCTATCATCAAATCCTTATCAAAGGAAATGAGAGTCCTAAGGGATCATGTCAATGATACACCAAAACAGACAAAGCATCAGTTTAACAGTAAAATGCATGCAATGCAAGTGAGGGAGGAAATGTATGTGGGGCTTCAGCCTCCACAAGCTCATCTCGACCTCAAGCCAGTCATGAAATAACAGTAATCATACTGAAAAATAAACAACATGCTATCAAGCAATATACAGACAAAAGAAAGGAAGGGCCATCAGGCAAACAAACCACATGCTTGAGAAAGAAATTATCTACATCTAAGCTCTAATCCTAACCCTAAAACCCTGATCAGATCTAAACAAAGCCCTAAAGCTAGACCCTAATCAAAAGAAATCAACCCCAGTCTTCAAGCTTCAAAACAAGCTTACCAAAGAGAGGGAGCTAAGTAGGCAGACTCATAGTGCCCTCCTCAGGAAAGCACTAGGAGGCTTATACTCAGGAATCATATCCTATGTGGCTCAACAACTGTGATCAGTTTACATTCCTACTCAGGAGAAATTAAACTCACATGAAGGCTCCAACATCACTGGATATTTAAGAAATCCTAGATGAACTAAGGGAACTAAGTGAATAGACCCATAGGACCTTCCTCAGGAAAGTACTAGGAGGCTTCCACTTAGGAGTTGTATCCCATGTGGCTCAACAACTGTGATCAGTTTACATTCCTCCTCAGGAGAAATTAAACTCACATGAAGGCTCCGACATCATTGGATACTTGAGAAATCCTAGATGAACTAAGGGAACTAAGTGAACAGACCCATAGGACCTTCCTCAGGAAAGTACTAGGAGGCTTCCACTTAGGAATTGTATCCTATGTGGCTCAACAACTGTGATCAGTTTACATTCCTCCTCAGGAGAAACTAAACTCACATGAAGGCTCCAACATCATTGGATACTTAAGAAAGAGGTGAGAAGAAAGAATGACAGACATCCATAGTGCCTTCCTCAGGAAAGTACCATGGATTTCCCTCAAACTTCAGGATCTCAAACCTCACACACCGAGAACAAGCTCCAACCTCTGGGTATTGATCTTCAATCTTCTCCTTCATCATGCTCCTTCAACAAGGTCTTCAAAAAAAACTAAGCCCCACAACAACTCCCCAAAGATAAACCCCAGAGACAGACAAATAACACACAGACATTCAATACAATCAGTCCTATTCAGAAAATATCTAAAAATATGAAGACCCAGGGGAAAATTCTAACAATCATTCACAAGGGTCTATAACACCTACCCATAACATCCCTATATGCCCATACCCAAAAATCAAGACAAAAATCTCAAAAGAAAATGAATTATTTCACCTATGCATAACCTAAACCCTAATTTGGATTACTCTAATCTCACCTAATTAAACTAATCAAATTTTAATCTAAAAATCATGAATTAAATCCTATGGGAAACTATGATTCAATATCTAACTATGCCAAAAAGAATGGCTCAAAAATCCTAAGGGAAGACCTTAATACAAATTCTACAAAATCAGGTACAATATTAATCCTATTTAAAAGCTATTTAAAAGAATAATATTCTAAAAATACTAAACTAAAAATAAAATGGAATTTTTATTTTTATTAATTTTCTAGACAAAATTATGAGACTATAGAAAAAACAAGAATTAAAAAACATTCATTTTTCTATTTTATATGATTTTTATAATGTGCAAGAAAAATTAAAAGAAATGAAAATCAAAGAATTAAAATAAATGGAATGGGGGGTGAGAACAGTAAAGCGCCCTAGTTCATTATCCAGATAGGCCATGGATGGGGTGGTGCGAATATCAACTTCGCTAGGCCCATGCGCTCAGAACATCAATAGAAAAATCAAAGAAAATTAAAAAAACCAACGGTGCAAATAGCCTAATATCTTAGTTAAAAATTGGATTGGGCCGTGCGAGGGGGTGTGGGTATCAAAGTTTTTCTGAGCCCAGGATTCATCATTTAGCTAAACGCTGCGTTTAGCCTTAAGGATTCCCTCCGTTTTTAACTTAAATTATGGCCCTCGGATGGGATTAAAAAGTCAATTTCTGGGACTGATCCAACGGCTGATGGCCATCGTCCCCAATCCAGTCTAGGGTTTTCAGAAATGGTCATTCCATGCGCGAGTTTTCCATCCCCTCGTTCTCTCTCCATGCTCAATGAAATTCAAAGATTCCAAAAGAAAAAATGACCTACTGATTGCCATGAACAAAACCAAACGAGTAGTTTTCCCTGAAACCTCTTAAATCATCCAAACAGAAAGCTTTAAGACTAGGGTTCCAACATTTTTCTCTGTGATCAACTCGGTTAAAACTCAAATCTAATGGTATGATCCTGTTCTTTATGCTACCCTAACCAATCTATGCTATACCATAATCACTAAAACTCAATACACAGCTTGCTCTTGAATCTTGAAGAAATCGTGACCTGCCATGGAACCTCATGAAACTCTCTCAAATCTTCAGAAATTGGTCATCTACCATGTCTTAACAGGTTTAACCCTAGAACTCTAATGGAATGCATATAAATAAGGTGGTATGAGGAGAATCACCAACCTGTCAAGTTGTAATGGTGGATGTGGTTTCACTCCAATTCAGTGCTTGCAACTTTCCATGACTGATCTTTAATGGAAGATAAGAATTCTGTTTGCACTATCTTGGATGATTGAAGCCTGTGATGGGCAACTTGAGCCTTGCTTGTGTTTGAAGAAAACTTTGAATATCCCTTTCTCCCTCACTCTTCACCAATGAATTCACCAACCCTTAATCTCACCTTGATCCACTCAATATATAACCATTAATGGAAGGATCTAGAACCTCCTAGAAAGAGCTAGAATGTCATGGAAAATCTCATGTAGTGACATATTGTATTATCTCCTTTCATGCATTAAGCCTCTTAATTTTTCTTTAAAATCTCCCCTTGTGAGATATTGGGATGGAATGTGCAAAAAACAAGCTGATTCCTTGCCTTTGGTGAAGTTTCTCAAAGTTCCTTAATATGCAAGAAACAAAATTACAAAGTAACCCCCATTTTAAGACCTCAAATCAAAAATGTGTTTGAACCATTGTTTTTAAAATGATGTTTGGATTCAAAATGACATATTGGATGACCTATTTTGGATGCATAGATCTCCCAAACCAATTTCCAACTTGGATCCATTTAACTTATAAGCCATTTTTAGGTCATTTTTACCCAATCTAGCCAATCCTTGCTACAAGATTTTCCAACAACTCAAGACCACTTTTCTAGGCTTAAAATTCCATTTTGAACAACTTTGATGTTTTGAGTTTTTTCATTTGAGGCTTGGAAATAGGAGATATGGCCTTTGCTTAGAATGACCTATAACTTCCAAATGACCAAAATACCCCTGTCTTGTTCAAACCATAAGTTGAGTTCTACAAATCCTATCAAGGACTTCTAGTACTCTATAGAAAGCTAAGAAGATGCTCTTCAACATTCATGTTGACCAAGAGATCATAGGAATCATCCTACTAGGGAAAAAGTTGTCTGCAAGTTGGGTGACTTTCAAGGACCCAGATTCACATACCTCAGATGACCTGTAATTTGTCAAAACCATAACTTGAGCTCTGCACATCCTATCAAGGACTTCTAACACTCAAATTAAAGCTAAGAACAAGCTCTACAACATTCATGTTGTGGGGAAGATGAGATAACAATCACATCTTGAGCTAAAACTGCCTGGAAGATAGGGATCAAACTAGGGTTTTTTCACTGTCAATCCTTAGAAACCCTGGCTTAAAACTTCTCAAACTCCTCAATCATGATGAGTTGGTCTAGGAATAATCTTTATAACATCTCCATACACCATTACATGATCTCATGGCTCTTGGATTAGGTCTCAACCTTCTCCAAATCTTCAGCTGACCTAGGATTGACCCAGTCAAACCCTAATTCTACCATTCATGGTTGAATCTTCTGAATTCTTGCATAATGACCTCTCTGGGCTTCATGATGGCTTTCAAGACATCTCAGAGGCTTTCTCAAAGCTTCAAGTTCATTCTCAAAGTCTCAGAATCATCTGAGAAGCTCCCACAATTCTCAAGCTATGAAGCACACAACCTTGGTTTCAACCAATTCCTCTGAGGATCTCTTGAACTTTATGATGAAGGTATCAACCTTCAAACACTTGATGGGTAAATTAATGTTGGTCAAATTTTGGGGTGCAACAGCTGCCCCTATTCAAACGGCTTGAACCTTACTGGGTGAGAAGCGAACGACTCTCATCCAATCAAGGTGCGAGACGGTTGAATACCGGTAAACCCGAAAATTTTGCCAACTGCACGAGCACACGATACTCTGTAGGGAACAAATCTTCGAATACTGCGACACTAGCTGCTCAACAACTAGCTGGAGAAATATCGATCTGACATCACCGTCAGTTACCCACATTAAATTCCTCTGATATTGCCTTCAGACAACCAAAACACCCAACATCACCGTTGGAAGACTATACCATCTGACATCGCCGTCGGACAATCAAAATACCCCGCCTCGCCACTGGAGAAAATACAACACTGAACAACTCTGACCTGGGGTTCACCCCTGGTAAATGGAACAAAAGGTACACTTGCGTATTCGGAACTACTCCGCTGGGAATGAGAGACTTAACTGCGCACACTCTGATCTAGGGTTCCCCCTCGGAACCATAACGAACATCCGAATACTACTGCATACTGATCCCACCGTAGAACTTCAACATCAAAGCTATATGAAACCCTGGCCCCTGGCCACTTCCAGCTTCAGCTAGAAAAGATCTTCAAGTACTCCTGAAGATGGGATCCTTGGCCTCCAAGGATATAAACCTTGCCCGTCGGCGATTCCAGCTTCAGCTAGAAAAGATCTTCAAGTATTTCTGAAGATAAGCATCCTTGGCCTTCAAGGATGTAAACTTTTCCCGTCGGCAACTCTGCAGGAGGTATCTTCGACTTCAGTCTGAAGAAAATGATCCTTGGCCTTCAAGGATACATGGATCTGCCTTCAGGCAACTCCGCCTCTGCTATAGAGTATCCGAGACTTCAGTCAGGGATATACTTCGGCCTTCAGTCCGAAAAATGAATCCTAGGTCATTCATGACCTTGGGGATAACCTTGCCTTCAGGCACCTTCGCTTCAGCTTGGGAAATCTGTGACTTCAGTCAGAGAAGTGGTATCCTGAGCCATTCATGACTCTACGGGGATTCAAACACTTTGCCTTCAGGCAAAACTCCGCTTCAGCTGGAGAAACATCTTCGACTTCAGTCAGAAGAAACACTATTCACTCGATCGTAATCAATCATCACCTCAGGACAACTGACTTGGTCTTCAGGCCAACACGGATCACCTTGCGTACAATAGTTGCATCTACAAACTTTTGAACCTTGTCTTCAGACAAACGTTGATTCATCAACAAAGAAATCTGAATCCACAGGAACCTTCTGATACCGCCTTCAGGCGTTTACGAAGTCAATCTTCAGATTAGACATCACTGTTGGAGCAAACATATCACGCTGCTAAGGACTTCAAGAATCATCTTGAACAAACAACTCCGTCGGGCACCTTCAAGAATCATCCTGAACCGATAACCATTCTGGAGACTTTATTCTGCTAGGGATTCCAGGAATCTTTCTGGACAACTCTTGTCGGGGATCTCAAAAATCATCTTGAGCAAACGGCCCTGCTGCGGATTTCAAGAATCATCTTGAACTGAAGACTTCGCTGGGGACCTCAAAAATCATCTTGAGCGAGCGACTTCGTTGGGGAGAATGTCAGGAATCATCCTGAGCACTGATCCTTTGGCGGAACACCTGTAAAACAAGAATGATAATAACCTAGATCATGTTTATGATGCATATGCTTCGGCGCCATGCCCCACACGGTGGAAATGCTATGCGTTTATACTAAATGCTATGCAGTCATGCACAATGATGCGATCCCGTCAGCAAAATAAATGCCGGGGGGGAAGTTCTCCAGTCAAGGAGAAAAGAACTACTCAGATAGAGGAATCATCCTGCTGAGGAGAAAATTGCATGCCAATATCAATTGGACTCCGTCTGGGGAAATGATCTTCCATTAACTGCTGCAGGGAAAGCAGCTTCAGTTGACTGCTGCAGGGGAACAAAGCTCTACGAGAACCCGAACCTGCTGAGGGAAAGCGATGTCAATCGCGAGAACAAACTGCGTGGCCTTCTCGGCTACTCTTCTGGGGATAACAACTCTGTGGGGAAACAACTTCAGCTGCTCAACACTCCACTGGGGAAACCACTAAACATGGTCTGATCAACTTCCAAGGACTCGGCTCTCTTGGACCTCTGCAAACTCGGCTGGGGAAGGAGAAATCATTCTGCTTCGCTGGAGAGAGTGCGACTCTGGGGAAGATACCGCATCGGCTGTTCAATACTCTGCTAGGGAAAATCCACCAATGGTCCCAACTGCTATCAAAGATTCGGCTCTCTTGGACATCTGCAAACTCGGCTGAGGAGAGAGAAATCATTCTACTTCACTAGAGAGTATAACTCTGATGAGGAATTTCAATTCCGCTGGGGAAGAAGGAATCATCCGACTTCGGGGGAGAACACAACTCTCGGCGTACGAATAGTTTCCTGCGAACCCTGCATTTGTGACCCGGTGCTGGGGAGACCTGCTTCGGCGACTTTACTGGGGAAAACACGAGCTTCGGCACCCAAACATTTCTATGAAATTTGCACTTGTGACCCGGTGTTGGGGGGATACGAGCTTCAGCGCGCGACTCAGCTGAGAAGATGGCGTTCCTTCAGGATGCGTCTGCTTGGGGAAGAGAATCATCTCTGCGTGGGGAGACATATCAATGCTCACTATTCGGCATTCAGATTCTGCGGAGGAGAGACTACTGAACTCTGCTGGAGAAGGAGGATTCGCCCTGCTTCGGGGATGCGCACGACACATCTTCTGGAAGGCGCTACACCTGCAACAACACAAACAGACTGACAAGATACCCTCTTCAAAGGGGCCTATCAAGGTTATTATCTCGTGACATCATTCAGGTAATTAATTGTTTCAACAATCAATGGGCCTAGGCCCGTAAGTTTATGCATGCGCATTTTATCAAAAACATCGGCGTTTTTATTCGCAAACAAAACAGATAAATGCTAAACAGGCAATCAGAATTGCTGAATAATATGCATTTTATTGATGATGAACCCCTGAATGGGTAAGAATGTTTTACAACAGAGGCAAGCTCCTGGAATGAGGAAGCCGCGCAAAAATGAAATATAAATATACATCAGCATATACAAATGTCGGCAACGAGGCGTAGACGAACACCATGAGTTGATCCCTCTAAGACCTACTCGACTTCGATACTTCTCCGATGCTTCAGCTTCAGAAGAGATTGATTCAGATAAACGGCCCTCAGGTCCTCCAAACCACTAAACAATGAAAGTCCACACGCGGAACGCAGTCATTTGCTTATTCAAATCCCTAACTTTTGCGTGAACCGCCCTATACGGGTTTTCAGTTCACCGGGATACCCTTTTTTGCCAAAGCCGCCCAGTGTAGGTTTTCGACGTCGCGGGTGTACATTTTTTCAATATATCCCTAATTTTTGCCCGAACCTTTTATTCTGTTTTTGGTTCGCCGGGATGCCCCTTTTTTGCCTGGACTCTTTCTTTTTTGTCCAGCGGGTCTCTTTCAAGCAAAGTATTTTTTAACTGCGTCCGCGTTCACCGGGGATGCAAAATCTTCACCATCCATCGTGGATAACAACAAAGCTCCTCCTGAGAAGACCTTGCTGACGACATACGGCCCTTCGTAATTCGGAGTCCACTTGCCCCGGTGATCGGAGTGTGGCGGAAGAATCTTCTTCAGGACGAGATCACCCGTCTGAAAGCTTCTAGGACGCACCTTCTTATCATAAGCTTTCTTTATTCGGCTTTGGTACAGACGACCAAATGCAATCGATGCTAACCTCTTCTCGTCCATCAGGCTGAGTTTGTTCAAACGATTCGTAATCCATTCTGCCTCGTCGAGTTTCACATCAACCAAAACTCGCAAAGAAGGAATCTCCACTTCTAACGGTAGGACAGCTTCCATTCCATACACCAAGGAGAAAGGAGTTGCCCCGGTCGACGTACGCACCGTCGTACGATAACCGTGCAAGGCAAACGGCAGCATCTCGTGCCAATCTTTGTACGTCACAACCATCTTCTGAACAATCTTCTTTATATTCTTGTTGGCGGCTTCAACGGCGCCATTCATCTTCGGCCGGTAAGGAGATGAGTTGTGGTGTTCAATCTTGAAGCTCTGGCACAGCTCCTTCATCATCTTGTCGTTCAAATTCGAACCATTATCAGTAATGATCTGCTCGGGAACTCCATAACGACAGATGATGTCCCTCTTTATGAATTTAGCTACCACCTGCTTGGTCACATTAGCGTACGAGGCTGCCTCCACCCATTTGGTGAAGTAGTCGATAGCTACCAGAATGAAACGATGACCATTGGATGCAGTGGGCTCGATCTTGCCTATCATGTCGATGCCCCACATGGAGAACGGCCAAGGGGAGGACATGACATTCAATGGGCACGGCGGCACATGAACTTTATCAGCATAAATCTGGCATTTATGACATCTCTTCGCGAATCTGAAGCAATCCGACTCCATTGTCAGCCAGTAATATCCTGCTCTCACGATCTTTCTCGTCATGGCATGTCGGCCGGCGTGCGTACCAAATGTGCCCTCATGGACTTCTTCCATGAGTATACTTGCCTCTTTCTCATCTACACATCTGAGTAGCATGAGATCGTGGTTTCTCTTATACAAAACTCCGTCAGGATTGAGATAAAAGTTTCCAGATAACCTCCTCAGAGTCTTCTTATCCTGGGTTGACGCACCCGCAGGATACTCCTTAGTCATAAGGAAGGTCTGGATGTCGTGGAACCATGGCTTGCCGTCGGCGGCACCCTCGATTGCAAAGACAAATTCCGGTCTATCAAGACGCGAAAGGACAATGCTTGGAGCTTCATTCCAAAGATTGACTTTATACATTGAAGCCAGCGTTGCTAAGGCATCTGCCATCTGATTTTCAGCCCTGGGTACATGATGAAGTTCCACTCGATCGAAGAACGGAAGCAGCCTCCTGGCATAGTTCATGTACGGTACCAAATTCGCTTGACGAGTTTCCCACTCCCCTTTAATTTGATTGATTACAAGAGCTGAGTCACCATATACGTCTAGATTCTTGATTCTCAAATCAATTGCCTCTTCTAGACCCATAATACATGCTTCATACTCTGCTTCATTGTTGGTAACTGGAAACGTCAGTCTCGCAGTAAACGGGATGTGGGATCCATGAGGAGCCGTGATGATAGCCCCGATACCACTTCCATAGGAATTAACCGCTCCATCGAATATCAACTTCCACTGAGACTTCCTATCTGGCCCCTCACCGGGCAATGGCTCGTCGCAATCCTTCGCTTTGAGAAACATAATATCCTCATCAGGGAATTCAAACTTCATCGGCTGGTAATCCTCAATCGGCTGTTCGGCAAGGTAATCAGACAATACGCTTCCCTTGATGGCCTTCTGGGAGACGTACTGAATATCATACTCTGTTAACACCATTTGCCATCTGGCAATCCTGCCCGAAAGAGCCTGCTTCTCGAAGACGTACTTGATCGGATCCATCTTCGAAATTAGCATAGTGGTGTGATTGAACATGTACTGCCGTAGACGTTTGGCAGCCCAAGCTAATGCACAACACGTCTTCTCCAGCATCGAGTATCGAGATTCACACTCAGTGAACTTTTTACTCAAATAATAAATGGCATGCTCTTTTCTGCCCGTCTCGTCGTGCTGACCGAGAACGCACCCCATACTATTCTCCAGAACCATCAGGTACATGATTAATGGCCGTCCAGCCACTGGGGGTATCAATATTGGAGGTTCTTGAAGATACTGCTTTATTTTGTCGAATGCCTTCTGGCAATCCTCATTCCAGGTAATCGCCTGATCTTTCTTTAAAAGCTTGAACATCGGTTCACAAGTGGTCGTGAGCTGAGAGATAAACCTTGCAATGTAGTTTATTCGGCCCAAGAAACCACGAACTTCTTTTTCTGTTTTCGGCGCTGGCATTTCTTGAATAGCTTTTATTTTCGCAGGATTAACTTCAATACCTCGTTCGCTAACGATAAACCCCAGTAACTTTCCGGACCGCACTCCGAAGGTGCACTTGTTAGGATTCAGCCTCAGCCTGAACTTCCTAAGCCTCTCAAAAAGCTTCAATAAGTTGACCAGATGCTCTTCCTCCGTTTGGGACTTTGCAATCATGTCATCAACATAGACCTCGATCTCATGATGAATCATATCATGAAACAAAGTTACCATTGCTCGCTGGTAAGTGGCCCCTGCGTTCTTCAGACCGAAGGGCATTACCTTATAGCAAAATGTTCCCCAGTGGGTGATAAACGTTGTTTTCTCCATGTCCTCCGGTGCCATCTTAATCTGATTGTAACCGGAGAAGCCATCCATGAACGAAAACACGGAGAACTGGGCTGTGTTGTCGACCAACACATCGATATGAGGCAACGGGAAATCGTCCTTAGGGATTGCCCTATTCAAATCCCGATAATCGACGCACATGCGTACCTTACCGTCCTTCTTCGGTACAGGCACTATGTTGGCAACCCACGGAGGGTAAGTGGTAACGGCTAGAAATCCTGCGTCCAACTGCTTCTGGACTTCTTCTTTGATTTTTACGGCCATATTTGGTCTCGTCCTCCTAAGCTTCTGCTTGACTGGAGGGCAATCCTCTCGCAACGGCAAGCCATGAACCACGATGTCTGTGTCGAGTTCGGGCATATCTTCGTATGACCAAGCAAAGACGTCACTATACTCTTGAAGCATCTCGACCAGTCTATGCTTGACATCATTCTGCAGCGCAGCCCCTACTCTGACATTTCTGACGAGCTCTTCAGAACCCAGATTTACGATCTCAATATCTTCCTCATGAGGCAGAATAACCTTTTCCTCTTGTCTCAACAAGCGGGCCAACTCTTCTGGAAGGTCTTCGTCTTCATCAATCTCATCCTCGGCTTGATAGATCGGGCAATCGAAGTCGTAGTGAGCCGTAGAGGGTCCAGAGTCGATGTCTTCTGTTATGTGGATCCTGCAATAACAAGGGTTAAGTTTAAAGCAAGAATATGCAGGTTAGCACAAACCTCGTTGCCATTTTACTGTTTTTCAAAATAAACATAAAACAGGAATAACAGAGAACACAATATTTGAGTACGAAGAAAACGCCTTTGATTTATTAACAAAATGCATGTACATAATCCAACAAGGCCCTGACAATAAAACCACTATGCCCCGGGCAGGCCATAGGGTTGTACAAAGATTGTAAAAAGTAAATCATTACTCTTCACTTGTCAGCTGGATAATCTCCTTGATGGTCCAATTGTTGAGGCGCTCGCCCGGCTTGCTTGGCTGAATCCAGGCGTCAAGATCACAATCGCTATCCCCACTGTCCTCAGACACTGCGTTGATACTTTCGAAAATCACTCCGCCCTTGGTAAATAGGATCGGCCCCTTCCCACGAGACGAACTGCTAGACGAAGAAGATGAAGCTTCAGCTTCGGGAGAATACCCCAATCCAAACTTATCCTGCTTGATCGGTATCTCCAAAACATGCCCCCAGCCTGGGGTGGAACCGGCTTCGACGACGGCCCGAGCTTCCTTGAACGAGGAGAGATTCATCTCTTGCTTCTCTACGATGACAGGAGCTACCTCTTTCATCTTGACGGCTTCAAATGCTTGGCAGAGAGTTTCGTGGATTTCGCCATCCATTTCAACATACTTAAAGGATGACAAGTGGCTGACCATAATGTCCTCCTCACCACAGACGGTTACTATGCTTCCCCCGACAGCATATTTGAGCTTTTGATGCAGCGTGGACGTCACAACACCAGCAGCATGGATCCATGGCCGACCTAAGAGGCAACTGTAGGCAGGCATGATATCCATGATATAAAAAACCGTATCGAACGTCTCCGGACCAACTTGAATCGGCAAGGTCAACTCTCCGAAAACGTGGCGCTTAGTTCCGTCAAATGCTTTCACCACCAGATCACTGGGCGTGCAAAGCAATCCACGAGTGTCCAACTTCATTAATGCCTTCTTCGGAAGCACATTAAGCGACGAACCCGTATCCACCAGGACATGCGACATGATAGTGCCTCTGCACTCTATCGAGACGTGCAAGGCGCTGTTGTGATTTCTCCCTTTAGGAGTCAGCTCTAAATCTGTGAAACCTAGCCCATTGCCAGCATTAACATGGGCTACCACCTCTTCCAACTGATTTACTGATATCTCCTGCGGCACGTAGGCAGCGTTCAATACCTTCAGTAATGTGTTGCGGTGCGCTTCAGAACACAGCAACAAGTTGAGAATAGAAATTTTTGACGGAGTCTGATGAAGGTGATCTACAATCTTGTAGTCGCTCTTCTTGATTAACCGCATGAACTCTTCGGCATCTTTAACAAGCAAATCCTTCTCTGCCCCACAAGGGACCTCTTCGACGGCTTTGCCTTTACCCTTATCCACAACATCAGCTCTGACCACTTTCTCCGCCATAACCTCTGTCGGCGCAAACACTCTTCCGCTTCGAGTAATACCACTGACTCCTCCGAGATTCTGCACAGTCGACCCATACGGCTCCAGCTCCAACTTCTGACCATTGCAATAAACCTCAGCGCCATAATGCCATGGAACGGCGTTAGAGCTCTCGAATGGGATCGGCCCAACCCTGGTAATAGTGATTGTAGGCGGTCGGGGCGCAAAAATGGTAATAGGTCGACGAGGAATGGTAATGGTAGCGACTTCCCCTGCCTGTTTCAGCACGACCTCCCCTGATACACTTTCAACTCTCCGGCTGAACTGCAAAATACCCTCAGACATCAGACTTTGGATACCTTCTACCAGCTGCTCACACCCATCAGGAAGTGTAGCACAAGCCACGCATAACTCTCCGCATCCTGGAAAGAACCCCTTCTTCAACAACTTAGCTTTGACGAAACTAAGCGGCGTCTTCAAGTCTTTGACATCAGTCAGCAAATCTGCACTCTCCTCTGTGATAATGGCATTCACTCCGCCTCCCCTATGATGAGGCATAGGGTTTTTGGTAACATTGAGCACATTATCAGAAAAGTTAATAACCTTGGCGTCTACCAGGTCCTGCACCTTGTGCTTAAAAGCTTTGCAGTTCTCAATCGTATGGCCTGGTGCCCCAGTATGGAAATCACAAGTGGCATTTGCGTCATACCCTGGTGGTGGTGCCCCTGTTAAGGGAGCCAACGTCCTTTTTTGAACTAGCTGAAGCTGAAGCAAAGTTTGCAAGAGCTGCGCATACGACATAGGTGGAGCTTCGAAGTGACGATTTGCCAAAGGAGCCCGATTCTGATATCTTCTATACCCCTGCTGATTCTGCTGCTGCGGTTGCTGCTGCTGCTGTTGCGGCGGAGCTGCTGGGATATTTATGCTAGCAATCTGCTGTTGAAGGCCCTTGCCCTTTCTCCGAGCGTTGGTGACAGCACTTGCATCCCCTTCTCGACGCTTGCCAGCGTAAGGTTTCTTTCCACCCCCTCCAGCTGAGGATGATTCACCTTGGATTTTTCCGATCTTTATACCATTCTCGACATGCTCGCCCATAGTGATGAGAGCCGAGAATGTCCCAGACATGCCACTGACTAGATTTTCATAGTAGATCCCAGGAAGGGTAGCCACGAACATTTGCACTAGCTCGCGCTCAACCATCGGCGGTTGAACCCGAGCAGCCAACTCACGCCACCGCTGGGCGTACTCTTTAAAGCTTTCATTATTCCGCTGTGAAAGGTTCTGAAGCTGAACTCGGTTGGGGGCCAAGTCGCTGTTGTATTGATAGTGGAGGACAAACGCTTCAGCGAGATCTTTCCAGGTGCGCACGGTAGTGGGTTCCAAACCCATATACCACTCAGGGGATGGACCAGAAAGACTGTCTTGGAAGAAGTGCATCAGCAACTTCTCATCGTCAGAATAGGCAGACATCTTTCTATAGTAAGATCGAAGGTGGACACGAGGGCAAGTAGTACCCTTATACTTCTCAAAGACAGGCACCTTGAACTTATGAGGTACCTTGAAATCAGCAATTAACCCCAGCTTGGACATATCAACGCCCAAAGTATTCTGATTTTCAATGTCTCTCATTTTGTCTTCCAGCGCTTTGAACCTGAGCCGAGCTTCAGCATTCAACTCTGCTTCTATACCTCTTTGAGAAAACACGTCATCCTGATGATCCTCAAGCCAAGGTTGAGGCACCAACAGATTTCCGATACCAGCATTGCCGTTGACCGGCCCTATGTTGACATTAGCTCCCAGACTACCATTGCCGACGCCCGTAGCATTGAGTCCGATATTAGTCATCATATTGCCATTAGCACTGCCGTTGCCCCCAGCAACAGGAACAACATTCTGTGGAGCATCAACTGGAGGAGGAGTAGGCACAGCCCCGCCGTGAAGTATGCCGTTACTATCAACCCTGGAGATCAAAGGTTGAACCAAAGTACGAAGCTGGTCCTGACCATTAGCGACTACCTGCATCAGTTCCATAAAACGATCCATCCGTTCACGGAGCTCTTGAACATCTGACTGCACCTGATCCATGATCCTAGCCTGATTAGCTCGAGTTGAGTAACGGTGAATGAGTCTCTGATCAATCCTGGAGACCGAAAGAAGCTCGGAACCTGTGAACCTGAAAAACCTGTCAACATTAAAGGTTAGGAAAAGCAACAAAATGTACGCCATGCAAATGCTTCATGCAGATGCATGTGCGTGTCTGTGTGCTTGGGAGATTTCCCCCGATCCTAGCGCCTTAGTGCCAGTGCTGACAATAATAATAAGAAGAAGAAATTTGAGCCCAATCATGGAAACATCAATCTCGTATATACATAGCATCAGTGATAGTCAACTTCGACACATCAGGGGCTGGGAACTTGTACGCAACAGTCTTCCTGAGAGAGGCCATAATAATACAATAGGAGGCGAGAGATCCTGGATCGGGGAAACGGTACCTGCGACACAGACACACGTTAATGGAATGCAAATGAACATGCAAACTAATGCAAAATGCAGGCATGCAACAATATATCCAGGTAACTGCTGTGGAGATTCTGTGTCCATAATCACTGATGAGAAGAAAACCCCGGTGTAAGACCACTGATCTGATCTGCTAAGAACGACCTTCTGATAGGACCATATACATAAGATCAAAACTCTGCTCTGTCAAGAACAAGTGTCTGATAATAAGGACCCCGAATGTATGATCAAGAAATATCTGCTGATGAAGTCTTCAGACCCCAAATAAAAAATCTGCCCTATCAAGAACAAACATACAGCTGCTGATGAGATATTCAGACCCCATTCAAAATCTGCCCTATCAAGAACAAACAACATCTGCTGATGAGATCTTCAGACCCCACTCAAAATCTGCCCTATCAAGAACAAACCACTGATGACAATACTCTGATCAAAACCTGCTCTATCAAGAACAGACATACACCTGATAATAAGATCCTCTGATCAAAACCTGTTCCATCAAGAACAGACAAATCTGCAACTGAGAAACCTGATACTAACATTACTGATCCACTGTCAAGAAAACCAGGTGGTCTGGAGGTCAAAGTTTCCTGCAATAAACCCAATCCCACTCACAGGTATGGACCTAATCCACGAACAAAGGTACGGCATCCTATGCGGTCATCAGTGTCACGGACTTTCATGAGTGACGATACGATTCCCAGAAGGAGTGGCATCGTCAAGTCATGAAGAGGCCTCACTTAGCTGACTTCCAAATGATCGGTCCCTAGAGTCGACAATCCCCACGTCTGGACTCTCCTCAGATCCTCAGGACCGGAAGGGAGCACCTCTGCAAGAATCTCGTCTGAGCGCAGATTTCTTAGGGAACTGTGCCTGCTCAGCAGACAGGTTCGTCTACCACTCTCCGCAACTATGCCTAGGTGTATACTCAAGCCCAGGTCCGGCTTCTCACTCATAGTAACATCCCTCTCCCACAGCAGCACAGACAATCATATCAAACTGGAAATAAAATGCGGGAAATAAAGTGCGAGAAGTAAAAATGCGATAAATAAACGCAACCCAACAAGCAAACATACAAACGCTAGGATTGACTCTCATAGGGAACCAGAGAACCAGAGACTCTGGGTTCGGTCCCCAGCAGAGTCGCCAGCTGTCGCTTGCGCGAAAAAAAGGTGCCGGCATGACAGAAGAGTCGCCACCTTTCGTTATTTATCCCTCAGAGCGGGAAAGGAAACGATCGGAAAAACCTGACGAAAAAGGGTAAGACAAGGTCATCGCAACCATTGTCTGGGTTCGGGAGTCGGTTACGCAAGGGGAAGGTATTAGCACCCCTCACGTCCGTCGTACTCGACGGGATCCACGCTTGTTTGTTTACTTGGACGGGTTGGTTATAATCTATCTACCTATCAAGGCTGGCTGAAAAAGAAAAGAAAAATGACTCGGCAAAGCGTCGCACTTTATGCCTACGTATTTTCATCAGAGAATGAGAAATCAGAGTCAACGTAGTTCGGCTAACTACAGGTGAAGGTGGGGAAAGGTTGCTCGCTAGGATATCGCATCCTATGCCTACGTACTCTCAACAGTCATGAGAGATCAGAGCTCACGTAGTTCGGGAAACTACGGGTTATTTCCTGAAAGAAGTGTTTTTTATTGTGTTTGCGATTTCAACCGCACTAGAGACTATGACCTGAGAGTGAGTGCGTCGCATGTCACCCAAAGGGTACCATACTAAACATCCAGACTGTGGAAAAGGAACTCTCCCACAATCCTTTCTCAGATAGCTTAAGGCTCGTAACGTACGAAAGAGATCATTCATGATTACTGTATCTTAAACTACTTCGAGATGTGAAGAGAACAGGCCCAACTAGGAGGAGACTATCAAGTCCTACTGTTGTCATGCCAAGGATTCATCCTATGGTTGAAGTTTGAAACAGGGAACTCCTAGATGTTGTCATGCATAGGTTTCAACCTAAAAGTCTATCATCAAATCCTTATCAAAGGAAATGAGAGTCCTAAGGGATCATGTCAATGATACACCAAAACAGACAAAGCATCAGCTTAACAGTAAAATGCATGCAATGCAAGTGAGGGAGGAAATGTGTGTGGGGCTTCAGCCTCCACAAGCTCATCTCGACCTCAAGCCAGTCATGAAATAACAGTAATCATACTGAAAAATAAACAACATGCTATCAAGCAATATACAGACAAAAGAAAGGAAGGGCCATCAGGCAAACAAACCACATGCTTGAGAAAGAAATTATCTACATCTAAGCTCTAATCCTAACCCTAAAACCCTGATCAGATCTAAACAAAGCCCTAAAGCTAGACCCTAATCAAAAGAAATCAACCCCAGTCTTCAAGCTTCAAAACAAGCTTACCAAAGAAAGGGAGCTAAGTAGGCAGACTCATAGTGCCCTCCTCAGGAAAGCACTAGGAGACTTATACTCAGGAATCATATCCTATGTGGCTCAATAACTGTGATCAGTTTGCATTCCTCCTCAGGAGGAATTAAACTCACATGAAGGCTCCAACATCACTGGATATTTAAGAAATCCTAGATGAACTAAGGGAACTAAGTGAATAGACCCATAGGACCTTCCTCAGGAAAGTACTAGGAGGCTTCCACTTAGGAGTTGTATCCCATGTGGCTCAACAACTGTGATCAGTTTACATTCCTCCTCAGGAGAAATTAAACTCACATGAAGGCTCCGACATCATTGGATACTTGAGAAATCCTAGATGAACTAAGGGAACTAAGTGAACAGACCCATAGAACCTTCCTCAGGAAAGTACTAGGAGGCTTCCACTTAGGAATTGTATCCTATGTGGCTCAACAACTGTGATCAGTTTACATTCCTCCTCAGGAGAAACTAAACTCACATGAAGGCTCCAACATCATTGGATACTTAAGAAAGAGGTGAGAAGAAAGAATGAAAGACATCCATAGTGCCTTCCTCAGGAAAGTACCATGGATTTCCCTCAAACTTCAGGATCTCAAACCTCACACACCGAGAACAAGCTCCAACCTCTGGGTCTTGATCTTCAATCTTCTCCTTCATCATGCTCCTTCAACAAGGTCTTCAAAACAAACTAAGCCCCACAACAACTCCCCAAAGATAAACCCCAGAGACAGACAAATAACACACAGACATTCAATACAATCAGTCCTATTCAGAAAATATCTAAAAATATGAAGACCCAGGGGAAAATTCTAACAATCATTCACAAGGGTCTATAACACCTACCCATAGCATCCCTATATGCCCATACCCAAAAATCAAGACAAAACTCTCAAAAGAAAATGAATTATTTCACCTATGCATAACCTAAACCCTAATTTGGATTACTCTAATCTCACCTAATTAAACTAATCAAATTTTAATATAAAAATCATGAATTAAATCCTATTGGAAACTATGATTCAATATCTAACTATTCCAAAAAGAATGGCTCAAAAATCCTAAGGGAAGACCTTAATACAAATTCTACAAAATCAGGTACAATATTAATCCTATTTAAAAGCTATTTAAAAGAATAATATTCTAAAAATACTAAACTAAAAATAAAATGGAATTTTTATTTTTATTAATTTTCTAGACAAAATTATGAGACTATAGAAAAAACAAGAATTAAAAAACATTCATTTTTCTATTTTATATGATTTTTATAATGTGCAAGAAAAATTAAAAGAAATGAAAATCAAAGAATTAAAATAAATGGGATGGGGGGTGAGAACAGTAAAGCACCCTAGTTCATTATCCAGATGGGCCATGGATGGGGTGGTGCGAATATAAACTTCGCTAGGCCTATGCGCTCAGAACATCAATAGAAAAATCAAAGAAAATTAAAAAAACCAACGGTGTAAATAGCCTAATATCTTAGTTAAAAATTGGATTGGGCCGTGCGAGGGGGTATGGGTATCAAAGTTTTTCTGAGCCCAGGATTCATCATTTAGCTAAACGCTGCGTTTAGCCTTAAGGATTCCCTCCGTTTTTAACTTAAATTATGGCCCTCGGATGGGATTAAAAAGTCAATTTCTGGGACTGATCCAACGGCTGATGGCCATCGTCCCCAATCCAGTCTAGGGTTTTCAGAAATGGTCATTCCATGCGCGAGTTTTCCATCCCCTCGTTCTCTCTCCATGCTCAATGAAATTCAAAGATTCCAAAAGAAAAAATGACCTACTGATTGCCATGAACAAAACCAAACGAGTAGTTTTCCCTGAAACCTCTTAAATCATCCAAACAGAAAGCTTCAAGACTAGGGTTCCAACATTTTTCTCCGTGATCAACTCGGTTAAAACTCAAATCTAATGGTATGATCCTGTTCTTTATGCTACCCTAACCAATCTATGCTATACCATAATCACTAAAACTCAATACACAGCTTGCTCTTGAATCTTGAAGAAATCGTGACCTGCCATGGAACCTCATGAAACTCTCTCAAATCTTCAGAAATTGGTCATCTACCATGTCTTAACAGGTTTAACCCTAGAACTCTAATGGAATGCATATAAATAAGGTGGTATGAGGAGAATCACCAACCTGTCAAGTTGTAATGGTGGATGTGGTTTCACTCCAATTCAGTGCTTGCAACCTTCCATGACTGATCTTTAATGGAAGATAAGAATTCTGTTTGCACTATCTTGGATGATTGAAGCCTGTGATGGGCAACTTGAGCCTTGCTTGTGTTTGAAGAAAACTTTGAATATCCCTTTCTCCCTCACTCTTCACCAATGAATTCACCAACCCTTAATCTCACCTTGATCCACTCAATATATAACCATTAATGGAAGGATCTAGAACCTCCTAGAAAGAGCTAGAATGTCATGGAAAATCTCATGTAGTGACATATTGTATTATCTCCTTTCATGCATTAAGCCTCTTAATTTTGCTTTAAAATCTCCCCTTGTGAGATATTGGGATGGAATGTGCAAAAAATAAGCTGATTCCTTGCCTTTGGTGAAGTTTCTCAAAGTTCCTTAATATGCAAGAAACAAAATTACAAAGTAACCCGCATTTTAAGACCTCAAATCAAAAATGTGTTTGAACCATTGTTTTTAAAATGATGTTTGGATTCAAAATGACATATTGGATGACCTATTTTGGATGCATAGATCTCCCAAACCAATTTCCAACTTGGATCCATTTAACTTATAAGCCATTTTTAGGTCATTTTTACCCAATCTTGCCAATCCTTGCTACAAGCTTTTCCAACAACTCATGACCACTTTTATAGGCTTAAAATGCCATTTTGAACAACTTTGATGTTTTGAGTTTTTTCATTTGAGGCTTGGAAATAGGAGATATGGCCTTTGCTTAGAATGACCTATAACTTCCAAATGACCAAAATACCCCTGTCTTGTTCAAACCATAAGTTGAGTTCTACAAATCCTATCAAGGACTTATAGTACTCTCTATAAAGCTAAGAAGATGCTCTTCAACATTCATGTTGACCAAGAGATCATAGGAATCATCCTACTAGGGCAAAAGTTGTCTGCAAGTTGGGTGACTTTCAAGGACCCAGATTCACATACCTCAGATGACCTGTAATTTGTCAAAACCATAACTTGAGCTCTACACATCCTATCAAGGACTTCTAACACTCAAATTAAAGCTAAGAACAAGCTCTACCACATTCATGTTGTGGGGAAGATGAGATAACAATCACATCTTGAGCTAAAACTGCCTGGAAGATAGGGATCAAACTAGGGTTTTTTCACTGTCAATCCTTAGAAACCCTGGCTTAAAACTTCTCAAACTCCTCAATCATGATGAGTTGTTCTAGGAATCATCTTTATAACATCTCCATACATTATTCCATGATCTCATGGCTCTTGGATTAGGTCTCAACCTTCTCCAAATCTTCAGCTGACCTAGGATTGACCCAGTCAAACCCTAATTCTACCATTCATGGTTGAATCTTCTGAGTTCTTGCATAATGACCTCTCTGGGCTTCATGATGGCTTTCAAGACATCTCAGAGGCTTTCTCAAAGCTTCAAGTTCATTCTCAAAGTCTCAGAATCATCTGAGAAGCTCCCACAATTCTCAAGCTATGAAGCACACAACCCTGGTTTCAACCAATTCCTCTGAGGATCTCTTGAACTTTCTGATGAAGGTATCAACCTTCAAACACTTGATGGGTAAATTAATGTTGGTCAAATTTTGGGGTGCAACACATGGTATGCACAATTCTGCTAGCAGCTTGAAATTACCTTCATTCCTTTCCAATTTCTCCCCTAATGACATTTTGGATGTGTTTGGCTTGCAAGGGACCTTGATTATGCCTTGAATTTAGGTTTGGCAAATGTTACTTAAGATGTAAGTAACTACTTTTCAAAGCAAGTCCACAAATTGAACTTCAATTCAAAAATGTGGCTAAACCAATGTTCTTAAAATGTGTTTTAGAGTCAAAATGACATATTACATGCCTTGGTTTGGGCATGTATATCAAAAATACCAATTTCCATCTTTGGTTCATTTGAAAATCACCCTTATTTTAGGTCATTTTTGCAACTTTGAGCTACAAGAAATTCCAACCTCTCATGACCTCTTTACCAGCCTTAAAACATCATTTTGAACAAGTTTTATGTTGAACATTTTCCCATTTGAAGCTAGGAAATAGGAGTTATGGCCTTATGTTTGAAATGACCTATAATCTCCAAATGACCAAAATGCCCTTGACTTGTCAAAGCCATAACTTGAGTTCTACAAATCCTATCAAGGACTTCTAGTACTTTCTAGAAAGCTAAGAGGATAAGGAACAACATCCATGTTGACCAAAAGTTCATAGGAATCATCCTTCTAGGGCAAACGTTTCATGCAAGTTGGACAACTTTCAAGCCCCCAAATTCACATACCTCAGATGACCTGTAACTTGTCAAAGTCATTACTTGAGTTATACAAATCCTATCAAGTACTTCTAGTACTCAAATTAAAGCTAAGAGCATGATCTACAACATTCATGTTGGGGGTAAGATGAGATGACAATCACATCTTGAGCTAAACTGCCTTGAAGATAGGGGTCAAACTAGGGGATTTTACACTGTCAAGCCTTAGAAACCCTAACTTGAAACTTCTCAAACTCTTCAATCATGATGAGTTGACCTTGGAATCATCCTTATAGCATCTCAATGTGTCAATCCATGATCACATGGCCTTTGAATTAGGTCTCAACCTTCTCCAAATCATCAGTTGACTTAGGGCTGACCCAGTCAAACCCTAGCTGCACCACTCATGGCTGAGCCTTCTTAATCTTGCACAATGACCTGTCTAGGCCTCAAAGTGGTCTTCAAAACTTCTCATGACCTCTCTCAAGACCTCAAGTCTAACTTCATGGCTTCAGAATCATCTGAGGACTTCCCACAACTCTCAAGTTAGGAGACACACATACTTGGTTTCAACCACTCACTCTGAGGATCTTTTAACTTCTCTGACAACGATATCAACCCTTGAACACTTGAATAACCTTCTTAGCTAGCTTCAAACTCTTGTATAGCTCTTGATTGGTAATCATACCTCTTGATCTCCTGCATACATGTCAATGAAATGCAAATGATAATGCTAATGTGAATGAAATGAAACACAAGCTAGGTAAAGAAAGGTTGAGCAAATTTTGGGGTGCAACAGAAACCACTCAAAATCACCTTCCTCCCAATAGTCAACTTCCATACCAAGCAACTTTGACCAACAATGCACAAAATCTGCCAAATACTTGTCTAGCCTTGTTCTTGCTGTTCTAATCACTCATACACCTCATATACATCATATCTCAACTGTCCAAAGCATTGGAAACAAGTGGTGAAGCTCATTTCTCCAACTGTCCTAAGGTTTGCATTTTTGCTTCAAGAAGAAGAAAGCTCCAAAGCTAGGTGCCATTTGGAAGATCTCTGGATTTCTTGGTGTTCTAATTTGTTCAACATAGTCTACAAGAGGTATGTAGTCTATGAATCTTGCACTTTACATCATTTTCCATGTTTTGGCATTTTTGAGAAATATGTTGAAAAGCATGAACCATGAGCATGCCAACTCTCATGACAGCTAACTTTTGATTGATGATGTCGCTACCGCGAAAATAAGGTGCCGGCAAAACAGAAGAGTCACCACCTTTCGTTATTTATCCCTCAAAACGGGAAAGGGAACGATCGGAAAAACCTGACGAATAGGTATAAGACAAGGTCATCGCAACCGTTGTCTGGGTTCGGGAGTCGGTTACGCAAGGGGAAGGTATTAGCACCCCTCACGTCCATCGTACTCGATGGGATCCACGCTTGTTGTGTTTATCTGACAGGTTTGTTTACTATCTACCTATCAAGGCTGGCTTAAAAATAAAACAAAATGACTCGGCAAAGCGTCGCGCCTTATGCCTACGTATCCCCATCAGAGAATGAGAAATCAAAGTCAACGTTGTTCGGCTAACTACGGGTGGGGGAAGGTGGCTCGCCAATACATCAGTATTGTGCCTACGTACTCTCAACAGGCTTGAGAGATCAGAGCTTACGTAGTTCGGGATAATACGGATTACAGAAATTCAGACTCATCTGTTTTATCGAGTAGGGTTAACAGACAATTCCAGCAGTTTGGCGTACGCAGCTCGACCCTTGGAGACTTAGGCGTTACCGTTTGCGGTAGAACTGGGAGTTAACGACACTCTTTTCTATAGAAAAGCTTCCTTTGAATTATGGGCCCACGGGGCAAAAAAGGTTTGAAGTTTGTTTTCTGTCTTTTACGGAAGAACTGTTTTTTATGGATGTTTGCAACCAATATCGCACTAGAGACTATGACCTGAGAGTGAATGCATCGCATGTCACCCAAAGGGTGCCATACTAAACATCCAGACTGTTGAAAAGAAACTCTCCAACAATCCTTTCTCAGATAGCTTAAGGCTCGTAACGTACGACGCCAGTTAACCTTTATTACTGTATTTTGATTTGTTTTGAGATGAGAAGAGAACGAACAGGTTCAACTAAAGGGAGACTATCAAGTCCTAATGTTGTCATGCCAAGCATTCATCCTATGGTTGAGGTTTGAAATAGGGAACTCCTAGAAGTTATCATGCATAGGTTTCAACCTAAAGTTCTAATCATCACTTCCTTATCAAAGGAAGTGAGATTCCTAGGAGATCATGTCAATGATAAACAGAAACAGATAAAGCATCAGCTTAAACAGTAAACAGTAAACGACTGTAAAATGCATGCAATGTAAGTGAGGGAGGAAATGTGTGTGGGGCATCAGCCTCCACAAGCTCGTCTCGACCTCAAGCCAGATGTGAATAATTGTAATCATACAGAGGAAATAACATGCTATCAAGAAAACACAATAACTGCATCATACAGAGGAAATAAAATGCCATCAAGCAAAACACAAACCACATAGGCAAGGGAGCTGGGCTCTACCGAATACCAGCAAGCAAAGCCATATAGTAAAAATACAAGCAGAGGGAGCAACTCAACCTCTAGTGCAATCATGCTCCTAGCTTAAATCAACCTAAATATGAACTTATTCTAATGCATCAAGCAAATCAAACAAGTCACATCAATACAGTTGCATATCAAGCAAACAGACAGAAAAGAAAGCAGATCAACCACCCCTACAAATTTACAGCAAAGCAACCTTCTGCCAGCATTCCAGTCTTCAGACTTCAACAGCTCCTCCAAAATTATCATCTTCAATAGCAAGTGGACACTTGCTTCTTCAATCTTCCAACACATCAAACATAAGTATCGACTTATTCTCTCTACTTCAACTTCAAGCTTCAGCTCTCCAGCAAATTCCACCTTCAGGCTTCACTCCTAATATCAAGTATCAACTTGGCTCCTTCAGGCTCTCAATGCATCCTACACAAGTACCAACCTGTTCTCCAACTTCAAGCCTCAACTCTTTCCCCAATTTCAATTTGATCTCCTTCACAAGTGTCAACTTGGTCTTCAAGCTTCAGCTCTCTCCTCTTTACAACTATCAACTTGCTCTTCCTGGTCTAAAAGCTTCAGCTCTTAAGGGTAGTCCTCAAACACAAAGAAGTACCAACTTCTAGCCTTCAACCTTATAACAAGGAACTCCATCCTCTAGCAAGGGACAAATATTCATCTATCAAGAGCAAAGTTTGGATGATTGGTAGCAGAGTGAAGACCAAAGGTCACCCCTAAGCATCCTGTCATCAGAGAAAGGGACCCTCAAAGGTTCTACCAACTTATAAAGAGCCACACATCCTACCAAAGGAGGGATGAGGCCTTTACAAGGGGACCTTACATCATAGGGAAGAATGGAAGTGATCAACATCTTCCATGTTTATGAAGGAAGAGAATCTATCTAGAAGCTCTGCCTACAAAACCCTAATCTTAACACCTAATCAATACTACACCAAAAGAAGGGAAGATCTTCACATCCAAGATTCTTCAAGCAATCCATTGCATCTTCAACTTGTCTTCAACATCATCCAATAGCAAGATAGAGAAAACCCTAATCTAAGGGAACTAAAGAAGTCAATCTAGTTGAAATAGTGCATTAGAATCATCCAAAGTTAGCATCTAAGCTAAAATCTAACAAAAATAGTAAACTCCATTGTAAATTCCTACAAAAATTCCTAAGGGATCCTAATTCAATCATGAATCTACCATACAAAAATCAGAGGTTGAATCATCCACCAAGCTTTAAAAATAAAGTCTAAACCACAAGGTATCAACCATAAACCCTAAAAATGGAGCTCTTAAGGTTCAACCTAAAATTCCCACTGATATTCATCACAAAAATGTGAGAAAAATCTAGGGGGAACATGCATATCTATGCTAGCTACACACAAAAAATCAAGGCCAAAATCATCATCACATGATCAAACCAAATTCAACAAAATCAAGCATCAACCATGATTATTTTAACATCAATTAAAATGTAAAAATGCCCATAAAATCAGAAATTGCATGGAATATTAATATTTTTTATCTAAAAAATACTAGATTCAATCATGAATCCTTGGAAAACAGAATGGGATTAATTGAGTTATTTTTCCATTTTTTATGAATTAATCAATAACCATGAATAAAATGAAAAATAAAATGAAAATCAAAATAAAATGAGAAACGCGTGGTGTGAATAACAAGTATTCTTAGTTCAATATCCAAACTGGGCCAAAAGGGGGGTGGGAGTATCAACTATTGCCTTAAGCCCAAAACCAGTATTTAAATGAAACGCTGCGTTTCATATAATTTCAGAAACCCTTCACAAATTTGGAAATAATCGTGGCCGTGGGATGAGGTCTTCAGTCAAAGTCCAACTACGATCCAATGGCCCTAAGGTTGTCTTCAACCTTTTGAATATCTGAAACTCAGGCCACCTGCGCGCGCTAGAGTCACCGCCGGTGACTTCTCCGATCACCATTCCACAACCCTAACTCTCTATAGAATCCACCATTGGCCACGATTCCTTGATGAATCTTGTTCAAAATTTCCTCAGGAATCCATTCATGCCCTCAATTCATTCTAAAACCTCAAGATTCGCAAGAACACCATCTCAACCGAAAATGGCAACAACCCTAATTGGTCATTAATCTTCAAATTTATGATCCATAAACCTTCCTACATCATTCTACTATGCATCTACCATAACAATTCCTCTGGATTCTACCTATATCAAGCCATGGGATAAGAACTGCATACCTGGTAAACTCGAGCAAACAGAGTGGTTGAATCTGCAAATCAACCTTCAAGAGCTTGCAGAATCCTTCACTAGCCTCTAACCAAACTTCTGTATGCAATGAAAAGAGTTGAAATGCTCTGGATTTTTGAAACCAATTCTGAGTTGCAGATGAAAAACCTCAATGGCTCTCACACGATTCTTCACCAATCTTGCTCAATTCTCCATCTGGAATCATCCACCAATGCTAGAGCAAGCTTCTGAGATCAAAATCTTGGATTGAAATGGCTTCAAACCTTGTAACCGATTTTGATTTGCAATAAGAAATTTCAAAGTGTAATCTCACTTTCCTCTCTGAATTATCACCAACCTTCACTCTGAACCCCTTCTAAATGATATATAGAACATGTATGGATGATCTAGAAAGTTCTAGACCCCTCTAATGAGAAATTCAATATCTCATGTCATGGAAAGTTCAATCTCATGGTGTGTTCATAACAGCTCATGTTGGCAGCTTGTATTCACCCTCATTCTCTTCCAATTTCTCTCCTAATGGTATTTTGGATGTGTTTGGATTGAAAGGAGCCTTGGTTATGCCTTGAATATTGGTTTGGCAATTGTTACTTAAGATGCAAGTAATCACTTTTCAAAGCAAGTCCCCAAATTAACCCTCAAGTCAAAATTGTGGCAATAACAATGTTCTTAAAATGTGTTTTAGAATCAAATTGGCATGTCATATGGCTTGGTTTGGACATGTAAATCAAAAAATCCCAATTTCCATCTTTGGTTCATTTGAAATTCATCCTTATTTTAAGCCATTTTTGTGATTTTGAGCTACAAGCAATTCCAACCTCTCATGACCTCTTTGCTAGCCTTAAAACATCATTTTGAACAAGTTTGATGTTGAACATTTTCCCATTTGAAGCTTGCAAATAGGAGTTATGGCCTTATGGTTGAAATGACCTGTAATCTCCAAATGACCAAAATACCCTTGACTTGTCAAAGCCAAAACTTGAGTTCTACAAATCCTATCAAGGACTTCTAGTAATCTCTAGAAAGCTAAGAGGATAAGGAACAACATTCATGTTTACCAAAAGTTCATAGGAATCATCCTTCTAGGGCAAACGTTTCATGCAAGTTGGGTAACTTTCAAGTTCCAAATTCACATACCTCAGATGACCTGCAACTTGTCAAAGTCATAACTTGAGTTCTACAAATCCTATCAAGGAATTCTAGCACTAAAATTAAAGCTAAGATCATGCTCTACAACATTCATGTTGGGGGTAAAATGAGATGACAATCACATCTTGAGCTAAACTGCCTTGAAGATAGGGGTCAAACTAGGGGATTTTACACTGTCAAGCCTAAGAAACCCTAGCTTGAAACTTCTCAAACTCTTCAATCATGATGAGTTGACCTTGGGATCATCCTTAGAAAATCTCAATGTATCAATCCATGATCACATGGCTCTTGGATTAGGTCTCAACTTCCTCCAAGTCTTCAGTTGACTTAGGGTTGACCCAGTCAAACCCTAGCTGCACCACTCATGGCTGAGGCTTCTTATTCTTGCACAATGACCTGTCTAGGCCTCAAAGTGATCTTCAACACTTCTCATGAGCTCTCTCAATATTTCAAATCTAACTTCATGGCTTCAGAATCATCTGATGGTCTTCCCCATAACTCTCAAGTTAGGAGACACACACTCCTGGTTTCAACCACTCTCTCTGAGGATCTTTTAACTTCTCTGACAAGGATATCAACCCTTGAACACTTGAATAAGCTTCTTAGCTAGATTCAAGGTCTTGTGTAGCTCTTGATTGGTAATCATACCTCTTGATCTCCTGCCTACATGTCAATGAAATGCAAATGATAATGCTAATGTGAATGAAATGAAACATAAGCTAGGTAAAGAAATGTTGGACAAATTTTGGGGTGCAACAGATGATAATGCCTATAAACATTTGGATACATGTTTGAGGTTTGTATGGATGAGAATATGTGCATATCTCGTTGTCTTGGCTTTATGAGAGTTGGTGCTCTTTTGATGTTTTTTGCAAAATGCTATCATCATGATGCTTTCTTTTGAATCCAAATACGTGTGCCTAGATTTTGGTTTCTACATGACTGCTACTGCACTTACGGTATGTGTATGCTCTCATCCTGGCTCAAAGTTATTCCTATTTGAACCTCACCTATTGTCACCAAAAATGCTACATGTTTCCATGAAAATGTCAAAACCTGTTATGAAGGCCATGTACCCCAAGTCCTAGGCTCATTTTACTTGTTATAATGTATGAAATGTGTGTATGTTTTTCTTTCATGAAACCTCAATGTCTGCCAATAAACAGCCCTGCTGCACCTTTAAATAAAAAAACTGTTTTGCATCAAACATGCCATTTTCATTTCAACTGACCTTGTAGATGATCTTTGTGTTTAAAATCATTGGCTAACATGTATATGAGTTGTAAGTGTGATTTGTTTGACTAGGTGTTGCATAAAACCTGAACTGATCATCCAACTTGCATCTAAAATGTCAATTTGCGTTTAGCTCATCAGTTTTCATATCAGCCTATTTTGAACAAATCTTAATGTTCAAACTCATTTGTCTATAGATATGTGATGTGTGTATGTGATTCACTTGATCAAAATGTGCATAGAACTGATGTTGAAGTTTCTCATGCTTTACTGTCGCTACTGTGAAAATCGGCGCCGACCATGATAGAAGAGTCGCCACCGTGCGTTGTTTATCCCAAAAGAGGGAAAGGAAACGCTCAGAGTAAACCTAATGCAAAGAAGGAAAGGAATGGTCATCGCAACCAAATCCTGGATTCGGGAGTCGGTTATGCAAGGGGAAGGTATTAGCACCCCTCACGTCCGTCGTACTCGACGGGATCCACGCTTGTTTTCTGTCTAAGGGTGTGTTTATCTATCTACTCTAAAGGTCTGGTCTAAAAAAAAAGAAAATGACTCGGCAAAGTATCGCACTTTATGCCTACGTATTCCCGTCGGGAACGAGAAATCAGAGTCAACGTAGTTCTCCTAACTACGGGTTAAGGGGGGAAGGTTGCTCGCCGAGATGTCGCATCTCGTGCCTACGTACTTTCATACGGCATGAAAGATCAGAGCGAACGTAGTTCGGGCTACGGAAGACACAAGTTTGTCTGACAGTTTTTTATCTCCTTATGAAAGGGTTTTCCAGATTAAGGGTCCAAGAGGACAAAAACAGAGTTTGAATGTTTGTTTGAGTTTTATACGAAAGAACTATTTTTTAGGATGTTAACAATCTCAGTCGCACTAGAGACTATGACCCAGGAGTGAATGCTTCGTATGTCACCCAAAGGGTACCACACTAAACATCCAGATTACTGGAGAGAGACCCTCCACCAACCTTTTCCCAGATAGCTTAAGGCTCGTAACGTACGACTTCAATTAACCTTATTATTGTGTTTTTGAATTGTTTTGAGATGAGAAGAGAAAGACGCCCTAAAACTATGGTTGAAAGGGAATCTACCTACAGTTATCATGCATGGTTTAGAAACCTAATGTCTGTCATAATTCCCTCTTGCACAGAGGAAATCAGAGATCCTAGGGGAAAACAGCAAACGAAAGCAAGCAGTAAACAGTAAACAGTAAAATGCATGCTATGCAACAGTACAAGCGAGGCAAGTGAGTCCGGCTCAACCTCAAACCTAAGAAAACAACAGGCAAGGGGAGACAAGCTCCACCTCAAACCTAAAGGTAGGCAACACAAGCAAACAGACAAACAACAAAAGAAAAACAGAGGAAGCAGCCCAAGCAGCAGCAACAATCTTCTACAGACAGCAACTTCAACCTTCAACAGCAGCTCTGATCAGCAAAGTTGAATTGACAGCAAAGAATCTTCATCTTCAAGCTAGCCCCTATCTTCAAGCTTCTTCAATTCTTCATATTCAAACTCTATCAAGCTCCGCAAGAAGATAAATCATCATTGATATCAAGTTACAATGCTAGGAAACCTGATGAAAACCAAAGGAATTCATCAGGAACCAACATGGAAAGAAAGTGCATACTCAAAAGTTCTACTCATTAAGGCATGCCACTCATCCCTCCAAAGGAGAGATGGGGCTTCCTTAAGAGGACTTTGTATCATAGGATGAGGGTAGAAGCAAACAATGCATTCTATTTTTGAGGAAAAGAAAAGATCTAGTTCTAATGGCTCTTCCTAAAATCTTAATCCTATAAGCTTCTAAAAAGCTCCTAAAAGAGAAAGAAAACTCCAAACTAAGCTCCACAAGCCAAATCCACAGTAGCTACAAGATGTCCAACACCTCCTCCAAAAAGGAAACCAAGATCTTCTAGCTCCAAAGCCACCAACAAGATCAAACAAGGCAAGGCACCAAAGAAGAAACACCAAAAGCAACCCCTACTTGCAAATTCTATCTAAAATAGAAAACTAAGTTGTAAAAATCTAAGAAATTTCCTAAGGGAACATACATGTTTTAGCATTCTAAGGTTCAAATATCAAAGCCTAAATCAACTTCTAGGTCCACTAAATAAATTCTAAGTTGAATTGTGTCAAGATAAACCATAAGTTGGGAAGGCTCTAAACATCTCACCTAAAATAGAAACTAAAATTGTTAAAAAAATATAATAAAAATCCTAAGGGAGCATAAATATCTCACCTAATAGCCATCAAAATCTCAAGACAAAATTCAATAAGAAATGGGAGAACAAAAATCAACAAACAGAGGTATCAATTATGTACAATAATGGACGTTAGCACAAAAGAAAAAATGCAATTAATTTGAATTAAATCCTAAAAATGTAAAACCAGTTCCTAAAACTTCCTAAGACGTTCAGGAATCATGAGAAAAAATTTCGTAATTTTTTGATCAATTTTACTATTTTTTTGAAATTAAAAGCAAACAGGAAATAAAACAGAAAATAAAAAAGAAAACAAGAAATAAAGAAATAAGGTGGAAATCAGAAGAATTGGGGAATTGTCTCGTGCAGGTACCAAACCCGCGCGAGCTCGGTGCCTGTTAGGACCAAAACGACGCCGTTTCATGAATGGGTGATGTGGCGCGTTGTGAGCGCTCCGATCGTGAGACTAAGTCCTTGTCTTCCATTCTAATCCGACGGTTCTGGAGCTTCTTCACCAAATCAAAAAAAACACCACCCGTGGGCTGCTGTAGGGACTGGCCGGCCGTGAGAAAAATCCGGCGACTTCCATCAACCATAACTCCCTCAAAAATTAACCGTTTCGCACGTTTTTTGGACCGAAATTGAAGAAAATTTCGCAAGGAATGCAACTACGGTCTTACAATCCACCAAAACTCCACGTACAAGGAGATAAATCAACAGCAAGCAAACATGTCCGAACGAAAAGTGTCTCTAAATTTCAATTTATTAATCCTAAAATCATCTACGAGTCTTCCCGGTCCTAACCACATGAATATTTCTAACTAACTCATCCTAAAACTATAGGAAAGTGGAGATTTACGTACCGACTTCGGAGCTTCAAATCAGAGTATCTACGACTCGTTTCTTGCTCTCAAAACCTCCAGATTTCTTCAATGAAGTGTACGAAAGATGATCCAATCTTCGATTTGATCTGAAAACGCCTTGAAATGAGAATTCTAAATTGAGTTGCTTGCTTGAAACTTGAAGTGCAATCTCTCAGTTCAGCTCCAATGAATCACCAACCCTTGCCCAAATGAGTTTCTAAACATATATAGAACTCATTAGAACCTTCTAGAGCTCAGGCCCAAGCCCAAAATTAAAAATCCAAGTCCAACTTTTCTTCAAAATTTTGGTTATGGCAATGCATGAAATTGGCTTCATAGCTTGCATTAGAAGCTTTAGATGACTTACATATTTCATTTAGAATGAATTCAGCCCAAAAGGAATCTTCACATTGCCTTTGTGAAGGAGTTGTGTGATGTAACTTTTATGTGAAGAAATCTTGTGAAAGGCCATGAAGCACACTTCAAATTAAAATTCCAAAATTGCCAATGTTTCTAAAATATATTTTCTGATTAAAATGAATGGTTATTTGACTTGTTTTGGACCCATAACCATTTATTTCAATTTCCCACCAAAAATACCTTTGAATTTCTTCTTTATTCAAACCACTTCACACCAATCTTTGATATGAGCCAAATCAATTCACCATGAGTTCTTGGTTAGCCTAAAAACCACATTTTGAACAAGTTCCACGTTGAACAAAAATCCATTTGACAAGTGCAAGTTGGAGATTTTGACCTATGATTGAAAATGGCCTATAATCTCACTTTCCCAAAATACCCCTAACTTGTAAACCTCATAACTTGAGTTCTAAAAATCCGATAGAAGACTTATAATACAATTTAGAAAGCTAAGATCATGAGTAATAAGTTTCATGTTGGCCAAAAGTTCAGGTGAAACCTCCTTCTAGGTCAAAAATAGCTTGGAAGTCAGATGATTTTCACAGACAAATTTCAGAAGCATCTGAGGACTTGTAACTTGTCTGGACCATAACTTGAGTTCTATAGATCCAATGGAGGACTTCTAGTACTGAAATTAAAGGTATTGAGATACTATACAAGTTTCATGTTGGCCAAAGATCCATTTGAAACTTGTATCTTGACTTATATGGTCCTGAAGTTAGGCACTAAATAGGGGATTTTACACTAAAACCCTAATTTAGCAACTTCCCACACTCTTGACTCTTCTTGACTTGATCTTGGCACAACACCACAAATGTCTCAACATATCATTTCATGAACTCCATGACCTAAAAGTAGGCTTTGATATCCTTCAATTGCACAGTTGACCTAGGATTAACCAGATGAAACCCTAGTGACATCCACTTCAACTGTGGCTCTTGCACTTGATAAAATGACTTGATTGAGCTCCAACATGACCTTCAAGGCACTTCAATGATCTCTACCCGCACATTCTCTCCTTAATCAAAGCCTTACAATCCATTGTTGATCTTCAACTGGCTCCAAGTGAGGAGATGAACCCCATACAAGTACTCAAACATTTCAAGAACTCAATCATCTGTCTGGTGACCCTGATAACTTTTAAGCTTGAATAACACCTCTGGTTAGGATTCTCTTGACATGTAGCACACTTGACCCCCTGTTAAATGAAGGATGCTATGCTATGCAAATGCTAGAACTATGCTATGCTAATGCAATGAAACATAAACCAAGTGGTAAAAAGGTTGGGCAAATTTTGGGGTGCAACAGCTGCCCCTATTCAAGCGGCTTGGACCCGACTGGATGAGAAGCGAACGGCTTTCAAACAATCGAGGTAGAAGACGGTTGAATACCAAAGAACCTGGAAATTTGCCAACCGCAGAAATAAACTGCACAAACTGCTTGGGAAAAAAAGTCCAGAAAATTGGATCCGGTTGTCACGGCAACAACTGATCAATCCTTTGATAAAGAAACTGATTTCAACATCAACCACCTGCGTGACGCCACAGGAATTGAATCCAAACAATCAACTTCAAAATACGCTACAATAATCGGGCCCTACATAAAGTGCGCCATCCCTGTACTATCTGGGATCTTCCTTTTCCAAGCCACGCTGCGGGGAAAATCTGGCAACAAACTCCAAAGTCTAATTATGAAGTCATCCAATGCCAATAACAAAAACTTCAAAGTCTAATTATGAAGCTATTCAATGCTGACGAACTCCAAACTCTAATTATGAAGTCGTTTGATGCTGATGAAACTTTCTGACAACAACTCCAAAGTCTAATCATGAAGCTGTGGTAATGCTGACGTAACAACAACTAGAGGAAACTCTGTTGGGGGATTTCTAACGACGACTCCAAAGTCTAATTATGAAGCCGTGTAGCGCTGGCGTAACAACCACTCGAGGAAAACTCTGCCGAACTCCAAAGTCAAATTATGAAGTCTGCAATGCTGACGTAACAACTACTCGAGGAAAATTCTGTCGAACTCCAAAGTCAAATTATGAAGTCTGCAATGCTGACGTAACAACTACTCGAGGAAAATTCAGCCGAACTCCAAAGTCAAATTATGAGGTCTGCAATGCTGACGTAAGAGCTACTCGAGGAAAATTCTGTCGAACTCCAAAGTCAAATTATGAAGTCTGCAATGCTGACGTAACAGCTACTCGAGGAAAATTCTGCCGAACTCCAAAGTCAAATTATGAGGTCCTCCAGAATTTTTCCGAAGAAATTCTGCCAACAAGTTCAAAGTCTAATTATGAATCCATTGAACGCTGATGACAACTCCAAAGTCTAATTATGAAGCCATTCCATCCATTCGAAGAAACTCTGTCGAGGAACTTCTAACAACAACAATTCAAGGAAAACTCTGTCAATCTTCAAAGTCTAATTATGAATCCCTCCAAAACTCTTCCGAAGAAATTCTGCCAACAACTTCAAAGTCTAATTATGAAGCCTTGACAACAAGTAATGACTTCAACCGTCTAATCGATGAAATCTTCCTTTTAAAATGCTGACAACAACTTCAAGGTCAAATCATGAAGCCTTGTAGCACTGATATAACAAACTTCAAAGTCTAATTATGAAGCCGTTCCTTACGGACAACAAAATTCAAAGTCTAATCATGAAGTCGTTCCATGCTGACGTAATAGCAACCATAGGAAACTCTGTCAAACTCCAAAGTCTAATTATGAAGCCCTCTAGAACTCTTCAGAGGAAATTATGATAATAGCTCCAAAGTCTAATTATGAAGCCCTTATAACGCTGACGAACTTCAAAGTCAAATTAAGAAGCCGTATAATGTTGACAACAACTTCAAAGTCAAATTATGAAGCCTTGACAACCAGCTGAGGATAACTCAGCCGGGGAAATTCTGACATCAACTGCCAGACATTCACATTGACAACAAGTAAGGACTCCAGATGTCTAATCTCTGAAATCTTTCTTTAAAATGTCGACAACAAACTTCAAAGTCAAATTATGAAGCCTTGACAACAAGTACTGACTTCAACCGTCTAATCACTGGAATCTTCTTTTCTGAAATGCTGACGTGACAGCAATCCGAGGGAAAACTCCACTGGGGAATTTTTGAAAACAGATATTGGTGCTACGTAAAGCGCGAACTTGACATCTTTTTCCGAGGAAACATGCGAAGCACTAAATAAAAGTGCAAATCTGGCACCCGAAGACTTGAACGAATAGCTCCACGGGCCCAACTCCATTAACACGGGTGATAACTCTATCAACACAGGTAACGACTCCGTCAACACAGGTAAAAGTCTCCGTCAACACGGGTAACAATCTCTGTCAACACAGGTAACTTCTCCGTCCATCACAAGCAACAATCTCTGTCAATCACAGGTAACTTCTCTGTCAATCACGGGCAACAATCTCTGTCAACACAGGTAACAACTCCGTCAACACGGATAACAATCACTGTCAACACAGGTAACAACTCCGTTAACACGGATAACAATCTCTGTCAACACAGGTAACAACTCCGTCAACACGGATAACAATCACTGTCAACACAGGTAACGACTCCGTCAACACGGGTAAAAGTCTCCGTCAACACGGATAACAATCACTGTCAACACAGGTAACAACTCCGTCAACACGGATAACAATCTCGGTCAATCACAGGTAACTTCTCCGTCAATCACGGGCAACAATCTCTGTCAACACAGGTAACAACTCCGTCAACACGGATAACAATCACTGTCAACACAAGTAACAACTCCAAGATTTTCAAAACTGTTGTACGGCAGTCTGAAAAATACTTTGCTGGGGAATACGAGAAACCTAACCAAGCAACTATGTGGGGAAAAACTCTACTGGGGAGATCACTAGTGATAACTCTAAAAGTTTAAGCCATGAAATCTTTTAACGCTGACGTAACAGCAATTTGAGAAGAATTCTGCTGGGGAAGAAGAGAAACTTAACCAAGCAACTCTGTTAGGGGACGAACGTTATCATCACCTATCTCACGCCGAGAATTTGAATATCTAGAAATCCTTCCGAGCAAGAATCTCACTCCTCTACAGGGAATAACACCTGAAAACAAAGAGGTAATCAACCTGGCTTATGTTTCAAAATGCGTATGTTTGACAATAGCGTAATGCTCCACGCGGCATGGAAATGCTACGCATTTGGGTAGATGCAAATATGATGATATATGCACAATGCAAAGATGCCAAGAGGCGCTTCAGCAAAATAAATGCTGAAGACAAAACCAAATCCGATGGGGATAAACGGGTATCACAGACGTGCTCCAGTAAAATAAATGATGGGCCGGTGCAACCAACTCCGTTGGGGATAACCATCCTGTTGGGGAATGGCTCACAAGCTTGAAATTAAGAGCTCTGCTGATGATGTTCATCCTGTCGGAGGACAAACAGTCCTGCGCGGGGATAATCCTTCTGAACCAAAGACGACTTGGTTATATCCTGCGGGAGTTACCCATGCTGGGTATTAAGTGTGTACATACTCACTGCTGGGAATGCATCTTCCATTGGGGACATCAAGATTCACTGAGGATACTCTCTTGGCAGCTTTCCTGGGGAATACTCTTCTGGGGAGGACAACCCCACATCCAGTAAGGATACGTGCCATCTCAACTCTCTCTGGGATAAGACGTGACTTCCATCTGCTGAGGAGTGATACAACCACTTGGTCACGGGACTCTGGCTGGGGAAACACAAATCCCTGACTGTTTGCTTCAAAGGTGAGAACCCTGCAAAACACAAACGAGACAGAACAAATCTATACAACAAGATCTATCCCGGTTAGTATCCGTGACATTCGTTCAGTCAATTCGAAGTTTTAGCAATTATTGGCAATGGCCAGCAAATTTATGTACATGCAAGTTTATCGAAAACATCAGCATTTTTCTTAAACAAAACAGTAAAGAACAAGCATCAAATACTGAATAACATGCTTTATTGACAACAAGCCTGTAAATAGGCAAAATTTTGTACACTGGATGTAACTCCTGAAAAGAGGAAGTTACGCACAAGCAAAATACAAATATTACAGAAGCACAAAGAAAATTTTGTATACATGTCGGCAACGTAGTACATACGAACACCATGAGTTGATCCCCCTATGACTCGCCTGACTCTGACGCTTTCCCGATACTCGATCTTCGGAAGAGATTGTTTCAGATATACGCCCCTTAGGTACTCCCAAACCACTAAGCAACGCAGTATCAAACTCGAACCGCAGTCATTTGCTTTTTTTAAATCCCTAACTTTTGGGTGAACTGCCCTTTGCGGGTTTTCAATTCACCGGGATACCCTTTTTTGCCGAAGTCGCCCTTTTCAGGTTTTCAACTTCGCGGGGGTACATTTTTTCAATTTTATCCCTAACTTTTGCCCGAACCTTTTATTCTTTTTTATGGTTCGCCGGGATGCCCCATTTTTGTCTGAACTCTCTTTTTTCTGTCTAGCGGGTCTCTTTAAGCAAAGTATTTTTTAACTGCGTCCGAGTTCACAAGGGATGTAAAATCCTCACCATCCATGGTGGACAACAGTAAGGCTCCTCCAGAGAAACCCTTTCTAACGACATATGGACATTCATAGTTGGGGGTCCATTTGCCCCTGTGATCTGATTGTGGTGGGAGAATCTTTTTCAGCACAAGATCGCCCGTCTGAAAGCTTCGAGGACACACCTTCTTGTCGTAAGCTTTCTTCATCCGGCTTTGATACAGCCGACCATATGCTAGAGAAGCCAGTCTCTTCTCATCCATTAAACTAAGCTGATTCAGTATATCTTTCACACTTTCTGCCTCATCAAGTTGGACATCACGCAAAACCCTCAAAGAAGGAATCTCAACCTCCAATGGTAGGACAACCTCCATACCGTATACCAGTGAAAAAGGAGTTGCCCCGGTTGATGTGCGTACCGTCGTACGATAACCATGCAAAGCAAAAGGCAACATCTCATGCTAGTCCTTGTAGGTCACAACCATCTTCTGAACGATCTTCTTTATATTTTTATTGGCTGCTTCAACAGCGCCATTCATCTTGGGCCGATAAGGAGAAGAGTTGTGATGTTTAATCTTGAAATTCTGGCACAATTCCTTCATCATCTTGTTATTCAAATTCAAACCGTTGTTAGTGATGATCCGCTCCGGGATTCCGTATCTGCAAATAATATCCTTCTTGATAAATCTGGCTACCACCTGCTTGGTAACATTAGCATACGATGCCGCTTCGACCCATTTGGTGAAGTAATCAATAGCTACCAAGATGAAACGATGTCCGTTGGATGCCGTGGGCTCAATCTTCCCAATCACATCAATTCCCCACACGGAAAAAGGCCAAGGTGATGACATAACGTTCAAAGGGCTCGAAGGCACATGAATCTTGTCCGCAAAAATCTGGCATTTGTGACACTTCTTTGCAAACTTGAAACAATCTGTTTCCATTGTCAGCCAATAATACCCGGCTCGTAATAACTTTCTCGTCATTGCATGTCCGCCGGCATGTGTGCCAAATGTACCCTCGTGGATCTCTTCCATGAGCAACTTAGCCTCTTTCTCGTCCACACACCACAACAACATCAAGTCGTGGTTTCTCTTGTACAAAACACCATCCAGATTCAAATAGAAATTGCCAGCCAATTGTCGCTACTGCGAAAATCGGCGCCGACAATACAGAAGAGTCGCCACCGTGCGTTATTTATCCCAAAGGAGGGAAAGGAAACACTCAGAGTAAACCTAACGCAAAGACAGGAAAAGGTATGGTCATCGCAACCAAAACCTGGATTCGGGAGTCGGTTACGCAAGGGGAAGGTATTAGCACCCCTCACGTCCATCGTACTCGATGGGATCCACACTTGTTTGGTTTGTACGGGTTACACTTCTATCTAAACTAAAGGATGAGGTCTGAAAAGAAAAGAAAACATGACTCGGTAAAGCATCGCACTTTATGCCTACGTATTCCCGTCTGGAACGAGAAATCAGAGTCAACGTAGTTCGCCTAACTACGGGTGAAGGTGGGGAAGGTTGCTCGCTAGGATATCGCATCCTATGCCTACGTACTTCCACACAGCATGGAAGATCAGAGCAAACGTAGTTCGGGCTACGCACGACACAAGCTGTTCAAGTGTCTTTTATGAAAAATCTCACCTTAAACAAGGGTTTTCTTATTGCAAAAAGGTTTGTGTTTGTTCAAATCTTTTGACGGAAGAAATGAATTGATTTTGCTATAACCTTTATTAATGTTTTTCTGTTGTTTTGAAGAAAGAAGAGATGACACTCTACAAATCCTAGGGTTGAAAAGGGAATAAAAAATCTACCCTAATGTTATCATACATGGGTTAGCTCCTAACGTCTGTCATGTTACTCTCTTGCACGGAGAGAAACAGAGCACCTAAGGGAATAAACGGAAAGCAAAAACAGATACAGTAAACAGTAAAATATGAATGAATACAACAAACAAGCTAGGCAAGGGAGCCAAACTCTTCCTTGAACCTGAACACAATAGGCAAAAGTGAAGCACATTTCACTTTAAACCTAGGGGAATTAATACACACAATACAGCAAAACCCCAAGCTCTGACAGCTAACTCCACAGTTGATGCACAGCACATCCTCTTTCAAATGAATCTCCAAGCTCAATCTTCATCATTGGACCCCCAAGCTCTGGCCAACTTCCTGCTTTGACAGTCTTCATCTTCAATAATCTCCATCTTCAAGGGTAAGCACTCCAGGATAACAGAATAAAATCAGGAGAGCTAATATGGCATGCTAATCAGCTCATGAACAACCAAAGGAAGCTCACGAGGGATTAGCATAATGGGACAGGTTCCCTCAAAGTTCTACCTCTAAGATCAATCACTTATCCCTCCAAAGGAGGGAGGTGAGTTCTTAGAGGGACTTTTAGTCACTGGGAAAGAATGGAAGCACAGGAAGCATTCCATGTTTCATGAATCAAACTCCTAATCTAGAGATCTGCCTAGCACCTAAACCCTATGGCCTTCAACAGCTGAACTCATCAACCTCTGGATCTCTGGTCTTCAATCTTCTCCTCATCATGCTCCTTCAACAAGGTCTTCAAGCAAGCAAAGCCCCCACAATAATACCCCAAAGATAAACCCCACAAGATAGACAATCATCATAAAGCATTCAATACAACCAATCAAATCAAAAAATACCCTAAAAATACTAAACAAAGGGGGAAAAATCTAATGTTTATTCACAAGGGTCTATTATACTTACCCATAATATCCCTATATTCCCATACCCCAAAATCAAATTAAAATTCCTAAAAGAAATGATTTATCTTACCTATGCTCACCTAAAACCCTATTTTTAATCACCCTAATCTCACCTAATCAAACCATCTAAAAATTAATCCTAAAAATTAAGAATAAAATCCTACATACAAGTTAAAGTCCTAAGTGAAATATCCTAAAAAGAATGGGTTCAAAATCTAAAAGGACCTAGTCAAACATGAACAAAATGAAGTATCAAACTAAATCATCTAAAAAAGCTATTTAAATGAAAAATATACTAAAAATGTCAAAACAAAATAAAATGCTATTTTTAATATTTGCTAATTTTCTTAACAGAGTCATGAAAATAATACAAAAAGAGGCAATTAAAAATATGCATTTTTCATTTTATTATGGATTTTACAAAATCAAAAGAAAATAAAGCAAATTAAAATAACAAAATAAAAGAAAAATAGGAGGAGGGGTGCAATTAGCATATGCGCCTAGTTCATTATGGCTGATGGGCCAGAAAGGGGAGGTGTAGAAAGCAAGTGGTGCTGGGCCCAGAGATCCGTCAGAAATTAAATGAAAATCAAAAAGAAAAAAGAAACGAGAACGGTGCAAATAGTAGGCGTTTTTAGTTCATTTTAATGGGCTTCACTAAGGGGGTGGGGATATCAAAATTGATCCAGGCCCATGAGGCTTCATTAAGTGAAACGCTGCGTTGCAGCTTTGGACCTTCCCTCCGTTTTCGTTTTCAAATGTGGACCGTTGGATGAGATTAGAAGTCAAAGTCAGATGAAGGATCCCACGGCTATCCTTCATCTTCAACCTCACGAAACCCTAATGTTCAGGAAATGGTTCCCCATGCAGCCAACTTCATCACCTCTGTTCTCCCTCGATTCTCAATGAAATTCCAAACTTCAAAGACCAAAATTACTCTATTCTTTCCCAGGAACACGACTATACTCTTAGTTTTGGTTAAAACTCCCTAGAGCCCCTAACCCGATAGCTACCAATCTCTGGCTCCAAGAATTTCTACTGCAATCCACCCTAACAATTCTAGATGCTAATGATGTTAAGCTATTCTTGACATTACACTGGTTTCAACAAGCCATAACATGCTAATTAAAACTCAATATCCAAACCGATCTTGATCCTTAAAGATTCTAGGGTCTGTCATTAACCTCCATGAAACCTTCTCAAACTCTCTGAATTCAATCATCTAACCTAACCTAACAATTCTAACCCTAAAATTATAACTACCTAACACATAATTAAGGCTGTATGGGTTGAAATGCATACCTGTAATTTTGATGAAAACAGGGAAGGAATCGTGCCCCTCAAGTCTTGGCAAGCTGCAAGGGTGATCCTCCAATGAAGTTAGTGGTTCTGTATGCAAAGAAATATAGAGAGATTGCTTGTAGTGATGGCTGCAATTCTGATGTGAGTTCTTGGATCTTCAATGCTAGCTCTTCACCACTCCATTGATGGACCTCTAAGCATGCTTGTTTACACTCACTATATGCTATGGATTGAATGGAGAAGAAGAATGAACAGAATTGATGTTGATTGTGTGAATTCACTCTTGCTTGCAATTGAAGTAACAATGGAGTTCTCACTTTCCTCTCTCTCTTTTCACCAACCTTTTTCACCAATGATCCCAATCCAATATATAGGAGAGGATGGAAAGATCTAGAGTCTTCTAGATCAGTCTAGGATGATTCTAGAAACTTCATGAATTTCTCATGTTATGACATAATCCCCATATCATGATATCTCACCTCAATCTCTTTGCAACCCCTTGAAAATCTCATTACATGACAATATGGAGTGATATGGATGCTTACATGCCCTGAATTTTGCCTTATCACATGTACCTTATTATGCAAGTAATGGATTTACACAGTAACCCCATTTTTAAAGCCCTATCTCAAAATTGTGGCTGAACCAATGTCTTTAAAATGTTGTTTAGAATCAATTTGATATATTACATGACCCATTTTGGATTTATGGATTGCCCAAACCAATTTTCAATCTCAACTTTTTCAAGTTATGTCCATTTTTAAGTCATTTTCACCAACTTTGGTCAATTCTTGTTCTATGCATTTTCAAACTTCCATGACCTCTTTTCTAGACTTAAAATTCCATTTTGAGCAACTTTGATGTTGTGAAGTTTTTCATTTAAAGCTTCCTTGTATGAGTTTTAGGCATAGGCTAAGAATGACCTGTAATTCTCAAATGACCAAAATACCCTTTGCTTGCCAAGGACATAAGTAGAGTTCCACAAATCATATGAAGGAATACCATACCTTCCTAGAAATCTAAGACAATTAGGAACAACTCTCATGTTGGCCAGAAATCCATTGGAAATCTCCTTGAAGGTAAAAAGTTGCTTGGAAGACAGACAACTTTCACAGACAAATTTCAGTGTCCTCAGATGACCTGTAACTTGCAAGAGCCATAACTTGAGTTCTATAAATCACCTTGATGACTTCCACCACTCAAATTAAAGCTATGAAGATACTCTACAAGTTTCATGTGGAACAGAAATTCATATGAAGCTTGCATTTTGAGTCACACTGCTTTGAAGTTTGACCTAAATTAGGGGATTTTACACTGAAACCCTAATTTGGTAACTCCTCTTCTCCTTGACTCCTATTGACTTTTCTTTGGTAAAACACCACATCCATATCCATATATCAAATAATGAATCCCACATTCTTCAAATGAGCCTTGATGCCTTTCAAAACAAATCTTTGACCTAGGGTTGACCCAAATAACACCCTAGTTGACTGACTTCAACTGAGGCTCTTGCAATCATTCCAATGCCCTGGCTCATCTTTAAAATGATCATCTAGACTTTCCATGATATCCATACACACTCCATGCTCTTGGCTCATAGCTCATATACCCTCTGATGACCCCCAAACAACCTCAAGATAGGGGAGAACCCAATGATTGATCTGTCAACACTTCAAAGCTCAAATTCTTCCCTGATGACCTGAGTAGTCTTGAATATGAATGAAACCCTCTGAACATGCCTCTTGAGGCAAGAATGGCACTTGATCCCCTGATTAAGATAGCTTTCTTATGCTATGCAATGCAGATGAATGCACTATGTACATGATGACAATGCAAATGATTATGCAATGGAAACATAAACCTAGGTCAGAAAAGGTTGGGCAAATTTTGGGGTGCAACACCAATCTCCTAAGAGTCTTCTGATCACGACTGGATGCCCCAGCCGGATACTCTTGGTTCTTCAGGAAATTCTGGATATCGTAATACCACAGTTTTCCATCGGAAGCTTCCTCAATGGAGAATATGAAAGCGGGCCTATCAAGGCGAGAGATAACTATCCTGGGAGCCTCATTCCAGAAGTTAACTTTATAAATTGAAGACAACGTCGCGAGAGCGTCTTCCATCTAATTTTCTGCTCGTGGTACATGATGTAATTCCACCTTGTCAAAGAAAGGTAATAACCTCCTTGCATAATTCATATAGGGTATCAGATTGGGCTGACGATTCTCCCACTCTCCCTTGATTTGATTCACAACTAGAGCAGAGTCTCCGTACACATCAAGATTTTTAATTCTCAGATCAATAGCTTCTTCGAGCCCCATACTGCACGCTTCATATTCGGCCTCGTTGTTGGCAACTAGAAAGGTCAATCTAGTAGTGAATGGGATGTGCGACCCATGGGGAGTAGTAATGATTGCCCCTATTCCACTTCCGTATGAATTAACGGCATCATCAAATATCAATTGCCATTTGGAACCCAGCTCTGGACCTTCATCAGGCAACGACTTCTCACAGTCCTTCATTTTTAAGTACATGATATCCTTGTCAGGAAAATCAAACCTCATCGGCTGGTAATCATCAATTGGCTGCTCAGCTAGGTACTCTGACAGAACACTACCTTTAATAGCCTTTTGAGAAACATACTGAATATTGTATTCTGTCAATACCATCTGCCATCGGGCAATTCTTCCGGAAAGTGCTTGCTTTTCAAACACATATTTGATCGGATCCATCTTTGAAATTAGCAGGGTTGTATAATTTAGCATGTATTGCCTCAAATGTTTGGCAGCCCAGGCTAGTGCACAACACGTCTTTTCGAGCATTGAGTAACGGGACTCACAATTTGTGAACTTTTTACACAAGTAGTAAGTCGCATGCTCTTTACGTCCAGTCTCGTCATGTTGGCCGAGAACACAACCCATACTTTTCTCAAGAACCGTCAAATACATAATCAATGGTCTCCTGGCTACTAGGGGTATCAATATTGGAGGTTCCTGCAAATACTCTTTTATTTTTTCAAACGCCTTTTGACAATCTTCATTCCAGGTCACAGCCTGATCTTTTTTCAACAACTTGAATAATGGCTCGCACGTGGCCATTAGATGAGATATGAACCGAGCAATGTAATTCAATCTCCCTAAAAAGCCACGAACCTCTTTTTCTGTTTTCGGCGTTGGCATCTCCTGTATTGCTTTTATCTTAGCAGGATCAACCTCAATTCCTTTTTTGCTCACAATAAACCCCAATAGCTTACCAGATCTCACCCCGAAGGTGCACTTGTTAGGATTCAGCCTTAGCCTGAATTTCCTAAGCCTCTTAAACAATTTCAAAAGATTGACCAAATGCTCTTCCTTCGTTTGGGATTTTGCAATCATGTCATCAACGTAGACTTCGATCTCTTTATGCATCATGTCATGAAAGAGTGTTGTCATAGCTCGCTGATATGTTGCCTCGGCGTTCTTCAAACCAAAGGGCATCACTTTGTAGCAGAACGTTCCCCACGGGGTGATAAAAGTTGTTTTCTCCATATCTTCCGGCGCCATCTTTATCTAATTATAGCCCGAAAAGCCGTCCATGAAGGAAAACACAGAGAATTGAGCGGTGTTATCAATCAGCACATCAATATGAGGAAGCGAAAAGTCGTCTTTTGGGCTCGCCCTATTCAAATCTCGATAGTCCACACACATCCGCACCTTACCATCTTTCTTTGGTACAGGTACTATATTGGAGACCCATGAAGGATAAGTTGTAACGGCCAGAAAACCAGCGTCCCACTATTTTTGAACATCCTCTTTAATTTTCACGGCCATATCTGGTCGAGTTCTTCTAAGTTTTTGCTTAACCGTCGGACATTCCTCGCGTAATGGCAAACGGTGAACCACCATATCAGTATCCAACCCAAGCATGTCTTCGTAAGACCAAGCAAAGATATCATTGTACTCCCGAAGCATTTCGATCAAAGTTTGCTTGATATCACCTTGCAGTGCAACCCCTATCCGGATGTTCCTGACAACTTCTTCGGACCCCACGTTGATAATTTCAATTTCCTCCTGATGAGGCAGAATAATTCTCTCTTCTTGTTTCAAAAGTCGAGTCAGCTCCTCTGATAAGTCATTATCCTCAACAATCTCTTCTTCTGCTTGAAATATCGGGTGCTCGAAGTCGAAGCAAGTCATAGGAAGTTCGTGATTAGTGTCGTCTAAAATATGAATCCTGCAATGAGAATGGTTAAATGTTTCAAATAATGCAAACAAAGCACATAACCACGTTGCCATTTTATTGTTAAACAAAAACAGGAAAAACAAGGATCACAAAATTTGCATGAGAAAAACGCCTTTATTAATGATTAAACAAAGTACACACATAAGCAGGTAGCCCTAAAAGCAAAACCACTATGCCCCGGGTAGGACACAAGATTATACAATAATCGAGAAAACAAATCATTACTGTTTTGTAGTCACTGGGACAAGTTCCTCGATAGACCAGTTGCATAGGCTCTGTCCTGGCACGCCGGGCTTGATCCACGAGTCCATATCGCAGTCACTATCTCTGTTTTCAGCATTGGAAACAGCATTAATCGTTTCATAACAGACTCCACCTGGAGTGATCACCACTGGCCCTTTAAACTTTGGCACGCCTGATGCGGAAGATGACGACGTCGGGCGATACCCCAACCCAAACTTGTCCATCTTGACAGGAATTTCCAAGACTTAGCCCCATCCTTTGGTTTCTCCAGCCTGAACCCCTGAGCATCTTTGTACGAAGACATGGCCACCTCTGGCCCTTTGCTGGTAACATGAAACTTGTCCTTGATCTGCAACCATTCAAAGGCTTGGCATGGCGTCTCATGGATCTCCCCATCCACTTCGACGTACTTGAATGACGAAATATGACTAACCAGAATGTCCTCCTCTCCGCAAATAGTAACAACACTGTCCCCGACCATGTATTTAAGCTTCTGATGCAGCATGGACATCACAACCCCTGCAGAATGTATCCATGGTCGCCCAAGTAAGCAGCTGTAAGCTGGATGTATATCCATGATATAGAACACAGTGTCAAACACTTCCGGCCCGACCTGGAGCGGCAATGTTATGGACCTAAACACCGACCTTCTGGTCCCATCAAAAGCCCTCACGACCAAGTCACTTGGCGTGCATATGATTCCTCGGATATCTAGTTGCATTATAGCCTTCTTAGGCAACACATTCAAAGATGATCCGGTGTCTACAAGAACATGCGACATAACAGTGCCCCGACATTCCACTGAAATGTGCAAAGCCATATTATGATCCCTACCTCTAAGCATCAAATCAAAGTCAGTAAATCCCTGGCTATGTCCGACATTCACATGCGCCAGTACCCCCTTAAGCTGATTAACAGTTACTTCCTGAGGTACAAAAGATGTGTCTAAAATTTTCAACAAGGCATTCCGATGGGCCTCGGAACAAAGCAACAAGGATAGTATTGAAATTTTGGAGGGCGTCTACTGCAAGTGCTCCACAATCTTATAGTCGCTTTTGCGAATTAAACTCATAAACTCTTCTACATCCTTGATCGATGTTTCTTTCTCTTTCGAGTGGGAAGGTCCTCCTTCATTCACTTTGGCTTTGCCTTTAGCAATTCTCTCAGCCTCTTCAGGTGAAGTGAAAACTCTACCACTGCGGGTCATGCCTCCCGCTCCAACAAGATTACCCACTGCCCCTACCGGCTGGCTATCCACCTTAATCTTTTCCCCGTTGCAAAAAGCTTCCAACCCATAATTCCATGGAATGTCTTTCGTACTTTCATAAGGAATGGGCCCTGCTTTCGTTATCGTGATAGTTGGCCGCTTGGCGGGCGCTGATATCGTAATAGTCTTTCGTGGAATTGTAATTTTTGCGACCTCTCCTTGCTTTTCAAATCTTACCTCATCAGGTTTCTCAACAGCAGTACGGTCGAACTGTAAAGTTCCCTCATCAATCATGGGCTGAATACCTCTCTTCAAATCAATACAGCCCTCTGGTCGGGTCCAACAATCCAAATAGTACTCATCACATCCGGGGAAGACCCCTCCTTTTAAAAATATGCTTTTAACATAGCTTAAAGGTGTCTTTAGATCATTTACGTCCATAACCAAATCCAAATCTTCTTCTGTTAGAATAGAATTCGCTCCATGATTCGGCATTGGTTGTTGTACAATATTCGGACCATCATGACTGAAGTTAATGACTTTACTATCAATCAAATCTTGGACTTTGTGTTTAAAAGCATGACAACGCTCGATATCATGTCCGGGTGCCTCAGAATGAAATTCACAATGCTTACTAGTATCATACCGGTAAGGAAGCGCTCCTGTGGGCGGGTCTAACATTCTCTTTTCAACCAGATTCAAATTTAACAACATTTAAAGAAATTCTGCATACGTTGACGGAGGTGTATCAAATACCCTCTTTGGCTTCCCATTCTGAATCCTTCTCTGAGCAGGATTATGCCTTTGTTGTTGCTGCTGCTGTTGTTGTGGTTGTTGAGGTAAAGGGATCGTCACACTAGCAACCTGTTGTTGAATATATTGATTCCTACCTCTACCTCATCCTTGACCACCATACACTGCGCTGGCGTCTCCTTGTCTTTTACCACCAAAGACCTTTTTTGCACCTCCTGCTGAGGTCGATTCACCGGCTTGAATCTTACCAATTTTAATGCCATTTTCAATCCGTTCTCCCATGAGTATCATGTCAGAGAAACTATCCATCGAGCAATTGAGCAATTTATCATAATACATCCCAGAGAAAGTTCCAACAAAAATATCAATCAATTCCCTTTCAACCATAGGTGGGTGTACCCTTGCCGCCAGATCACGCCAACGCTGGGCATACTCCTTGAAACTCTCCCCGTTCTTTTGTGAAAGACTTTGAAGCTGGACCCTATTTGGCGCAAGGTCACTGTTGTATTGGTAATGTCTGACGAAAGCATCAGCCAATTCCTTCCAGCTTCCGATCTGTGCAGGCTCTAGTCCCATGTACCATTCCAGCGATGGTCCTGACAAACTATCTTGAAACAAATGCATAAGCATCTTCTCATCATCAGAGTAAGCAGGCTTCCTCCGGTAATATGAATGCACATGAACCCGTGGGCATGTATCCCCTTTATATTTATCGAAAGTGGGAGCTTTGAACTTCAATGGCACTCTCAGCCTAGGAACCAGCCCCATGGTAGCCATGTCCAAACCTGCAGAATTTTGATTGGCTATACCTCTTATCTGTTCCTCCAACATTTTAATCCTCCGATCATTATCAGTGGGACCCTCAAAACCCATGCCTTGCCCAGAAAAGGCATCTTCCTGACGATCTCTGTCCCAGTACGGACCCTCATTACCATACCCGTCATAAGCAGCATTACGACCATGACCATGACCACTTTGGAAAAACCTGGGGTCATACCTTAGATTGCCAAGCTCTTGATTAGCAGCCGCTGTCCCAAAGCCAGTATTGAAAGGACCCATCCCAACACCGTTGGTATTCACATTGCCAAACCCAGTATTGCCGTAGCAATTATTACCATAACCTTGATTGTTATCGCCCAACCCTCCGTTGTCGAAGCCCTGATTATTAAAGCCACCATTGCCATCCCGATTGCCAAAGCCAAAACCCTGATTGTTGTCACCAAAACCAGTAGTGATACCAACATTCCTATTGGTTTCCACGTTCCCATTAACATTATCAGCATTTCTGTTACCAGCGTTGCTGTTGCCATTGCCAGTACCAGTCTCATCAGCATTTGGTATCACTTCCTCCCTGCGAGGGGTCTCAACACGAGCAGAGTTATATTCAGTATTACCAGCCGCTTGCGCCAGCAGCGGTTGCACCAGAGTTTGAAGATGTTCCTGGACCTTGGCCACAGTCTCCATAGTCTGCATGAACTGGGCCAACCTATCTCGGATCTCCTGCATCTCAGATTGTACCTGATCCATGATCTTCTTACTGTTGCTTCTTGTAGCGTACCAGTGAGTTCTCTGTTCGTCAATCTTAAAACAACCTGAAAGACGCAGGAGATAAGATTCGAGCTCAAAAAAGTACCTGTCATGCAATATGAAGATGCAAATGCACACATGTAAATATGCAACAGGTTAATTCCCCCCCCCCCCCTCGATTCTAGTTCCGGAGAAGACGCCACAACGACAATGGAGTCCCAAGTAAGCAAGCGCAAAATCAGAAACCTCATACATAAACAAATTCCAAGAGGCAGAGTACAAAGGTACAACTGAATACAACTGAAAAGACCTCGGCCGACAAGCCTGGCGATGGTCAAAATACAAGCACGAATAACATACTAAAAGATAAGAACAAAGATAAATCAGGACGGATGGCGCGCCCGGACATCTCCCAATAGCCTCAACGTCTCCGGATGACCTGGTCTGGAGAGCAGTTCCGATATCAGTAATGCGTTTCTCCTAACAATGGATCTCAGCTTTTTGGCGTCCTCTACACAGGCTCCCTTGCCAAAACACTCATCAAGCCTGCATCTCTTGAAGCCAACCTTCAGTTCACAACCCCTCATTTCTTTGACGATGTTGTTCACTCTAAACTCAGCGTCACGTCTAAGAGATGCCTCTTCAGCAATCTTCGCATCCTTAGCGCTGAGCTGCTCCTCTAACCGAGAAATTTGTAGCTTCAACTCATCTTCACGCTCCTTCCGGCTAGTAAGCGTGGCATTCCACAAAAATTCCCATTTGGAAAGTCGAGAATAAGCCCTGTTCAGAAACTCTTTCTTAGTAGCAAGCACACTACTAACACCATTCAAGGCTACTCCCACCTTCTCTCTCCTGCTGGTTTCTTCAGTCAAATCTGAACCCAATCTATTAATCATCTCAGTCTGCTTCTTCAAAGTGAAGGTTGACTCATTCTTCTCATGCCGAAGCTGGAAAATCTCTTTCTCTAACTCTTCATTTGCTCTTTGCAACTCTTCCTTTTCATCCAGCAGCTTGTTATACTTCTCAATCTCTATTGAAGTAGGTTCCTCACTCACCGGAGGATATAAAGATTCTACAGCAGGATATGGCATTAAAGAAATCCTAACTCTCTCATGGATCCATAGCCGATAAGGATTATAAGCTCGACTGTCACTCTTGCCAAGCAATGTCTTTCCTCTTCTGTGAATATTACCCCAAGCATGCCTCAATCTATCCAAAATATCTCCATCTAATAAACCCGTGAGATACAGAGATTCCTGTATCTCGTCTTCAACCGGAGAGTCCCTCAAAGCATAGCCACTCTGAGCAGGGAAAGGTTATAGTTAATACAACCTTTTCGTCCAATCAAAGGAACGTTCGGAAAGCCACTGCAACTATATAATATCCACTCTGAGCAGGTTCCAATCAAACCAAACAATGTTCTCAGCACACAATCCCATCAATCTGGAAGACCAATCTAAAGTACCAGCAGTATCAACAAAAGGTCCCGTCTTAGGAAGATGTCCCTGAAACCACCTGTATAGAAGAGGTACATAGCAAGAAACATTCTTTCCCCGACGCTTCTCATTCTTATAGTGAATAGAATGATAAACGTCACCCAAGAGAGTAGGCACCGGATTCTTCGAGGGAAGAATAAAGAAAGCATCTGAGTCAACAAAATCAGGCAAGTTGGGGAGCAATACAATCCCATAAATGCAAACAGCCAGTATAGCATTGAAGACAATCCAACATCCATCCTTCGCACACTGCGTAACCTTCTCAACCAAGCAAGAAAGATGAAAACCATAAAATACATTCAGCTTGACCAAACCTCCGGGGAACTCAGAAGCATCTAAGCTGACAATCTCAGCAAGCTTAGCCAACTCAGGCTCAATATCCTCGTGAATAAAAGGCATCTGATCTAACACAGGCACTCCTAGCATATTATAATACTCCTCCAAAGTAGGAGCCAAAATAAAATCAGGGAACAAAAAGCATCTCAACTGAGGCTCGTAAAACTGCATCAAGGTATACAATCCAGTCATCTCAAACACAGAAGGTCTGCACAACAAACTGAGCAGTTTCCCATAAGACTCTCTAAACTCAGCCCTCACTCTCTGATCTGCTAGAGCAACCAACCGCAATAAGGAACTGACATCTGGAGAAGGCAACCTGTAAGCAATTGTCCTCTTCAGGGACTCCATGTATGGCAAGAAGAACACTAGAATCTGAGGGGAAAAGCACACCTGCAACATAAATACACGTTAATGAAATGCAAACATGAGAATGCAAATGCATATGCAACAGGGGATCAAGTGCAATGATGAAGAACTGTGTTGTGCTGTACTGCAGCTTGAGAACCAACAAATCTTCTCCTCAAACCAAACCAACCACAAAAGAACGCTCATAACCAATTCTCAATGACAGAGACAAACCAGGTGTTTTGAGGCCAGAGTTTTCCTGCAAAAAGACCCACCTACCCCTCACAGGTATGTACTTAACTCGCAGACGAGGTACGGCATCCTATGCGGTCATCAGCGTCACAGACTTTCAAGAGCGATGATACGATACCCAGAAGGTGTGGCATCATCATCCCTTGAAGAGGCCTCACTTAGCCGAATCCCAAATGATAGGTTCCCAGAGTCGAACACCCTCAAATCCAACAACTTGTCGAGCCCAAAAAGCCAGGCAAGATGCCATCAAAGAGAATCCCGTCTGAGTGCAGATTTCGTAGCTAGCTGGTGCGAGCAAAGCAAGCAGGCTAACCACTACTCTCTATTTTTAAGTCTATGTGCACTCAAGCCCAGGTCCGGCTTATCTCTCAAACTAACCCTCTACCCACAGCACAACAATAATAATATATAGTACTGAAAGTAAAGACAGAAAGATAAATACATACAAAATCCCAGACGGGAAAACAAGCGCTAGGATTGACTCGCATAGGGAACCGTTGGAGTCCCCAGCAGAGTCGCCAGCTATCGCTACTGCGAAAATCAGCGTCGGCCATGACAGAAGAGTTGCCACCGTGCGTTATTTATCCCAAAAGAGGGAAAGGAAACGCTCAGAGTAAACCTAACGCAAAGAGGGAAAGGAATGGTCATCGCAACCAAATCCTGGATTCGGGAGTCGGTTACGCAAGGGGAAGGTATTAGCACCCCTCACGTCCGTCGTACTCGACGGGATCCACGCTTGTTTTCTGTCTAAAGGTGTGTTTATCTATCTACTCTAAAGGTCTGGTCTAAAAAAGAAAAGAAAATGACTCGGCAAAGTATCGCACTTTATGCCTACGTATTCCCGTCGGGTACGAGAAATCAGAGTCAACGTAGTTCTCCTAACTACGGGTTAAGGGGGGAAGGTTGCTCGCCGAGATGTCGCATCTCGTGCCTACGTACTTTCATACGGCATGAAAGATCAGAGCAAACGTAGTTCGGGCTACGGAAGACACAAGTTTGTCTGACAATTTTTTATCTCCTTATGAAAGGGTTTTCCAGATTAAGGGTCCAAGAGAACAAAAACAGAGTTTGAATGTTTGTTTGAGTTTTTTACGAAAGAACTGTTTTTTAGGATGTTAACAATCTCAGTCGCACTAGAGACTATGACCCAGGAGTGAATGCTTTGTATGTCACCCAAAGGGTACCACACTAAACATCTAGATTACTGGAGAGAGACCCTCCACCAACCTTTTCCCAGATAGCTTAAGGCTCGTAACGTACGACTTCAAATAACCTTATTACTGTGTTTTTGAATTGTTTTGAGATGAGAAGAGAAAGACGCCCTAAAACTATGGTTGAAAGAGAATCTACCTACAGTTATCATGCATGGTTTAGAAACCTAATGTCTGTCATAATTCCCTCTTGCACAGAGGAAATCAAAGATCCTAGGGGAAAACAACAAAAGAAAGCAAGCAGTAAACAGTAAACAGTAAACAGTAAAATGCATGCTATGCAACAGTATAAGCGAGGCAAGGGAGTCCGGATCAACCTCAAACCTAAGAAAACAACAGGCAAGGGGGGACAAGCTCCACCTCAAACCTAAAGGTAGGCAACACAAGCAAACAGACAAACAGCAAAAGAAAAACAGAGGAAGCAGCCCAAGCAGCAGCAACAGTCTTCTACAGACAGCAACTTCAACCTTCAACAGCAGCTCTGATCAGCAAAGTTGAATTGACAGCAAAGAATCTTCATCTTCAAGCTAGCCCCTATCTTCAAGCTTCTTCAATTCTTCATCTTCAAACTCTATCAAGCTCCACAAAAAGAGAAATCATCATTGAGATCAAGTTACAATGCTAGGAAACCTGATGAAAACCAAAGGAATTCATCAGGAACCAACATGGAAAGAAAGTGCATCCTCAAAAGTTTTACTCATTAAGGCATGCCATTCATCCCTCCAAAGGAGAGATGGGGCTTCCTTAAGAGGACTTTTTATCATAGGATGAGGGTAGAAGCAAACAATGCATTCTATTTTTTGAGTAAAAGAAAAGAACTAGTTCTAATGGCTTTTCCTAAAATCTTAATCCTATAAGCTTCTAAAAATCTCCTAAAAGAGAAAGAAAACTCCAAACTAAGCTCCACAAGCCAAATCCACAGCAGCTACAAGATGTCCAACACCTCCTCCAAAAAGGAAACCAAGCTCTTCAAGCTCCAAAGCCACCAACAAGATCAAACAAGGCAAGGCACCAAAGAAGGAACACCAAAAGCAACCCCTACTTGCAAATTCTATCTAAAATAGAAAACTAATTTTTAAAAATCTAAGAAATTTCCTAAGGGAACATGCATGTTTTAGCATTCTAAGGTTCAAATATCAAAGCCTAAATCAACTTCTAGGTCCACTAAATAAATTCTAAGTTGAATTGTGTCAAGATAAACCATAAGTTGGGAAGGCTCTAAACATCTCACCTAAAACAGAAACTAAAATTGTTCAAAAAATCTAATAAAAATCCTAAGGGAGAATACATATCTCACCTAACATCCATCAAAATCTCAAGACAAAATTCAATACCAAATGGGAGAACAAAAATCAACAAACAGAGGTATCAATTATGCACAATAATGGACGTTAGCACAAAAGAAAAAATGCAATTAATTTGAATTAAATCCTAAAAATGTAAAACCAGTTCCTAAAACTTCCTAAGACGTTCAAGAATCATGAGAAAAAATTTCGTAATTTTTTGATCAATTTTACTATTTTTTTGCAATTAAAAGCAAACAGGCAATAAAACAGAAAAATAAAAAAGAAAACAAGAAATAAAGAAATAAGGTGGAAATCAGAAGAATTGGGGAATTGTCTCGTGCAGGTACCGAACCCGTGCGAGCTCGGTGCCTGTTAGGACCAAAACGACGCCGTTTCATGACTGGGTGATGTGGCGCATTGTGAGCGCTCCGATCGTGAGACTAAGTCCTTGTCTTCCATTCTAATCCGACGGTCCTGGAGCTTCTTCTCCAAATAAAAAAAAACACCACCCGCGGGCTGCTGTAGGGACCGGCCGGCTGTGAGAAAAATCCGGCGACTTCCATCAACCATGACTCCCTCAAAAATTAACTGTTTCGCACGTTTTTTGGACCAAAATCGAAGCAAATTTCGCAAGGAACGCAACTACGGTCTTAGAATCCACCAAAACTCCACGTACAAGGAGATAAATCAACAGCAAGCAAACATGTCCGAACGAAAAGTGTCTCTAAATCTCAATTTATTAATCCTAAAATCATCTACGAGTATTCCCGGTCCTAACCACATGAATATTTCTAACTAACTCATCCTAAAACTATAGGAAAGTGGAGATTTACGTACCGACTTTGGAGCTTCGAATCGGAGTATCTACAACTCGTTTCTTGCTCTCAAAACCTCCAGATTTCTTCAATGAAGTGCACGAAAGATGATCCAATCTTCGATTTGATCTGAAAATGCCTTGAAGTGAGAATTCGAAATTGACTTGCTTGCTTGAAACTTGAAGTGCAATCTCTTAGTTCAGCTCCAATGAATCACCAACCCTTGCCCAAATGATATATAGAACTGATTAGAACCTTCTAGAGCTCAGGCCCAAGCCCAAAATTAAAAATCCAAGTCCAACTTTTCTTCAAAATTTTGGTTATGGCAATGCATGAAATTGGCTTCATAGCTTGCATTGGAAGCTTTGGATGACTTACATATTTCATTTAGAATGAATTCAGCCCAAAAGGAATCTCCACATTGCCTTTGTGAAGGAGTTGTGTGATGTAACTTTTATGTGAAGAAATCTTATGAAAGGCCATGAAGCACACTTCAAATTAAAATTCCACAATTGCCAATGTTTCTAAAATATATTTTCTAATTAAAATGAATGGTTATTTGACTTGTTTTGGACCCATAACCAAATCAATTCACCATGAGTTCTTGGTTAGCCTAAAAACCACATTTTGAACAAGTTCCATGTTGAACAAAAATCCATTTGACAAGTGCAAGTTGGAGATTTTGACCTATGATTGAAAATGGCCTATAATCTCACTTTCCCAAAATACCCATGTCACACTCTAATTTTTGACCTTAAGATTCCACCTCCTTGTGTGTTTTCTTACGTTTTATCTTTCCACTTCTATGTGAGACTAACGAGTGTGTGCAGGGTTATTTTGCTTTAAGGATGTCTCTGGCGGTTTCTTTTTATGATTAGATCCCCTTAAATCGAGATTTTGGCCCCCTTCAAGTTTTTCTCTAGGAAGGATTGTCAAGACAGGATCCGTACAGGAATCGAGGTCACGAACTCATGATATTTGAGGCATTTCGAAATTCAAATCAAGACCGAAGAATTCAAGATCCTAAGATTGACCAATCTCTAAACGTCAAACCAAATCGTGATGGAGGTTGACAATAGTGTGCGAGCGATATGTTACCAGTGTTGAAGTCGGGTTATAACAAAATTCTGTCAATATGAGGTTCGCACTTGTGGCTCACTTAGAACACCGGTTACAAACATTTAGGAACCCAAATTAATTTGGAGCATATTATTCAAAGCTTTCCAAGAATTGAGGCTTGTCAGGTTTTCTTTCCAAAACATGGGTTTCAAGAAAAGTCCAAGTTTGAGCTTAGTCATTGAAGCGGTCAAGTCCCTATTTTAATCCGAAGTTACAAGTTTAAGTTCAAATTCAAGAGCTGTTCAAGTGGTGAAGAGAGCTGTTCATGGCACTTTATCAATTTGGTGATGGTTCGTCACCTAATCTTAATAGGGGATCGAATCCTAGATTGGTCCCTGGTTTGAGTATCTAAATCAGAGTGGCCACGTTACTGTTGGTGGTATTAACATTGGTTGAGGATCTCATCAGCCAACGAAGGCCCTTATGTCGTTCACCTCAGAAGAAAAGCACAAGAGGCTTCGATTGCCATGTTCGTTGATATACTACGGCTAAGAGACTTATCATTTACAATAATTAGTATTGGGACCACATTCAAGTAATAAATTAAAAGCTGCCACACATCACCAAAACAACCGGACGCAGCCTAGAGAATTTCAAGTTAATCCCATCAACTGGTAACATATTTCGGTATTGAAGTTTATTCAAGAATGTGATATTAGTACATGTATTGAACAGATGATACATTGCCAAGTCATTTATCCATCATATTTGAGCATTTTATACAATAAACAAGTCACTTTAGGTAAACAAAGAAGAACTCGCGAAGGATTTCGTTAAATGGACAATTTGGAATGGTTACAACTTCGCCATTAAGACTTCGACGATATTTTAATCGACGTCCACTTCAACCTGAGCAAGAAGACCATGCTTAGGGAGCCTTAGAGTTTTTGAAGCTTCTCCACATCATTGGAACCGACGACCTTGTTTATATCTCTTGAACACATGAATGAAGTTTATTCACTTCGCCGATGACGAAACTTGTTACACAACTCCTTTAAGCTAATGGCGCCTGTTGGTCTGAAGGCTGGAGATATCCAAACTCAACCCCAGCACCGACCGTAAGTTCGAATCTGCCACATCAAGCACAAACAGAATTAAATCGTAGCCGTGTCGTTCATTTTCTTTTCAGAAACAGAGTTCACAAGAGAGCATAAGGAGGAGCTAGAGATGGGCAAATGTTACCTCATTTATTCAACAACTCGAACGCCAGCCTATGACTCCCAAGCGGACCATTAACTTGACTGCTTGAAGTTACATACGAACCATCAATCTATCACTGCAGCAACATAAAAATTTGGGTTAGCAAGGCACCTAGTCCTTTTGCAAATGCCAGCAAGAGTAATATCTACGCATCTTAAGAACTAGATTGTTGGAAATAGTTCCTTTGAACTCACCCGTGTGGAGAAGCCCAGCGACGACGACTACATACAGCCTCCAAACTTATAATTTGTTCCTGAAAGAAGAAGAGAATGTTAGCGCAACAAATATTACAACATCCGCGGCGCAAACAGCCACTAACGGGACCACAAGATTGTCCATGGTGTGATATTGGATCTTAACATGCTCTCGATTTGCTCGCAACCTCGAGCAACCGACTGTAAACGACACTCGGACCACCAAGCTCGCTGCTAGACGTATAAACAAGGTACACAAAAATGACCAAAACAATGTGCACTGAAAATTGAAAACAAACAAATATACTCAGTTTAACAGTATGATAGTGATTAAAGCAAAAAGTTAATAAGGGTCAAACAAGTGATTAGAAGTTGAGGCATTGTACCTATGACAGAATGTATGTAGCTTGCTAAGAATGTGGCCTTTAATCCACCAGCTAGTGTATAGACAATTACTCCAAGTGGTATTAGAAAGCTAGCAGCATAAATGTTGACTCCAGTTAATGCATCTACAACAAGCAAGCACTAGCCACTCCAACTGCAAGCCGCCACTGTTTTCTGTCAAGCTTCGCACATGAAGAATGGCCAGAAATTTCATCTGTCATCATCACCGCAAAAAGACACACTATCTTTCTGAATTGGAATATTGCATCAGTTAGGTCGCATCTGCTTCGGATGGGCACAAATCCAAAGACTGCAACAACAATGAAAAGAAGAGTCAGACATTTCCCAAGGAAGGAAAAGCAATTTTGATCCAACATAATAGCAAGACTCACCTTGGCAGCATCCTGCAAAACGGCATACGGTTTCCTTTAGAAAAGGAGAACAACTTGCTTATAGAAGGACTGCTACTACCAATCATCACTCGGCATATACAACCATCATTTTATTCAAGGCCTGCACCCCAGTGATGATATGCGGACAAATTACGTCAACACTTGGTTTCCAGCGGCAACGGTTGTACATTTTCTTTAGCAGCGGCGGCATTTATCTTCGACTTCGGTAACTACGACCTCAACAGCAACGGCAGCACCGCAACAGCCACCCTTGACCTACAATGAGGAAAGGTCACAACATTATCAAATGAATACAACAGTGATACAATATGTTAAATTAAAACAGTCACCCCTTGTTGCACCCCAAAATTTGACCAACAATTATTTATTCATTGAGTGTTTGGAAGTGGATACCTTCATCAGAAAGTTCAAGAGATCCTCAGAGGAATGGTTTGAAACCAGGGTTGTGTGCTTCATAGCTTGAGAGTTGTGGGTGCTCCTCAGATGGTTCTGAGACTTTGAGAATGAATTTGATGTCTTGGGAAAGCCTATGAGATGTCTTGATAGCCTTCATGAAGCCCAGAGAAGTCATTATGCAAGGGTTCAGAAGATTCAACCATGAATGATAGAATTAGGGTTTTGACTGGGTCAACCCTAGGTCAACTGATGATTTGGGAAAGGTTGAGACCAATCCAAGGGCCATGAGATCATGGAATGATTCATAGAGATGATATAAAGATGATTCCTAGGCCAACTCATCATGAGTGAGGAGTTTGAGAAGTTTCAAGTCAGGGTCCCAAGGATTGTCAGTGAAAAACCCTAATTTGATCCCTATCTTCCAGGCAGTTTTAGCCCAAGATGTGATTGATATCTCACCTTCCCCATAACATGAATGTTGTAGATCTTGTTCTAAGCTTTAATTTGAGTGGTGGAAGTCCTTGATAGGAGTTACAGAGCCCAAGTTATGGTTTTGACAAATTACAGGTCAGCAGAGGTGTGTGAATCTGGGTCCTTGAAAGTCACCCAACTTGCAGACAACTTTTGCCCTAGTAGGGTGATTCCTATGATTTCTTGGTCAACATGAATGTTGAATAGCATCTTCTTAGCTTTAATTTGAGTGGTAGAAGTCCTTGATTGTATTTGTGGAACTCAACTTATGGTTTGAACAAGACAGGGGTATTTTGGTCATTTGTCAGTTATAGGTCATTTTAGCCAATGCCTAAAACTCCTACTTCCAAGCCTCAAATGGAAAAACTCAAAACATGAAAGTTGCTCAAAATGTGATTTTAAGTCTAGAAAGAAGGTCACAAATTGTTGGAAAAGCTCATAGCATGAAGTTACATGATTGGTCAAAAATGAACTAAAAATGGCATATAAGTTTGAAAAGTTGAATTTGAAAATTGGTTTGGAAGATCCACAAATCCAAAATAGGTCATCCAATATATCATTTTGATTGGAAACATCATTTTGAGAACATTGGTTTAGCTAGAATTTTGATTTGAAGTTTTAAAATGGGTGATGCTTTGAAAACTTGTTACTTGAAAAAGAAGGCAATGTTGAAAATCCTAACACAAGGTAAAACCAAGGCTTATAGTTGTGCATATCTTCTCATTATCTCATGTAAAGGTATTTTGGCACCAAATGGTAAGGCATAAGGCATGAAATGTGAGATTTTCAATATGTCATCACATGAGATTTTCAAGAACTTTCCACCCTATTCTAGATGAATCTAGAAGCATCTAATGATCATTATAAAAAGAAGGCCATGAAGAGAGTTCAAGGTTGGTGATAGAGAGAGATTTCAAGAGAGAGAGAGAGAGAGAGAAATAGCCATTGAAGTTCTTTCTTCAAGTTCAAGCAATCCAAGAAACCTTTCACTACAAGCCATCTCCTTCACAACAAGTGCAAACAGAAGCATTTCCACCATTGGAGGATCATCCTGAAGCAGTTACAAGGCTTGCAACATCCTCCACGAGCACCTACCATCATCACTTGACAGGTTGATTTCTCTCCCTAGTTCTCTTAATTTATGCGGTTTTAGTTAGTTTCATAGATGTAGAACTGATTCATTAGGTTAGAAGATGAAACCCTAGAAGTTATAGCACGATCCATGGAGTTCCATAACAGGTCCATAAAGCTTTAAAGATCAAGAACACTCACCCTAGGCTGCTATATTCCTAGGTTTTTAGCTTAGTGTAATCCCCTCAGCATGTAGAACATTCTAGGTTAGTATGGATTCATTCCATTACCATGCATATCAGTGTGAATCAAGTGTACCCGAAACTTCCATCTTCCATAGTTCTTTGTAGAGTGGGTTTTAGAAGGATATAGCACCATGATTGTGTAGAGGGAGAGGAGTAGAATAAGTTTGCTGTTTGGATCGAGGAAAATGGTGGAGAATTGAGTGAGCTAGAGGAAGGAGAAGGTATGGCGCATGGAAGCTGTCTCGAAACCCTAGCAGGCCAGAGGTTGAAGATGCAATCCTCACCGTTATTTCATTTGGAATATTTGACCTTTTATGTTGATCCAACGGCCGTGATTGAGTCTGAAGATGGAGGGAAAAATTCAAAAAAATGAAACGCGGTCGTTTCATTTAATCTGGTCAGTGGGCTTAGTTCGCTATCCGCGCCCCCCTATTTCTGGCCCATTCTGAAACCAACTGGCGCGTGTTGCTATTCCAACCCCCCTCCCCTTTATTTGATTTAATTTCTTCTATATTCTTTTAATATTTTTCTTGTTTTAGAAAATTCATTAAAAATTTAAAAATAATTCTTTTTTAATTCTTATTTTTTCTATGATTAGATAATAATGTGTAGAAAATATTAAAAATAAAAATGGGATTTTATTTTTAAGTTTAGTATTTTTAATAGATTTTTCTTTTAAATAGCTTTTATAATGTTTAGTTTGGTAGCATGATTTTGCAAGAATTGTTTTAGGACCTTCCTTTAGTCTTTTTTATCCATTCTTTTTTGTGCAATTAGATGATGAATCATAGTTCCCCATAGGATTTTTTCTAGAATTTTAGAATTAGATTTTGATTAGTTTAATTAGGGTAGATGTAGGGTATCCTAATTAGGGTTTAGGTTGTGTTTAGGTGAAGAATTCCTTTCTTTGAATAAGTTTTGTCTTGATTTTTAGGTAGAGGCCTATGTAGATGTTATGGGTAGATGTTGAGGACCCTTGTGAATAATTGTTAGATTTTTCCCCATTAGTTTAGTATTTTTAGGTATTTTCTGAAGTTGCCTGTTGATTTTGTCTCCCCTGTGGTCATCTGTTCATCTTTGGGGTTCATTGTGGGGAATTTGTTGAGGGGCTTGTGTTGTCTTGAAGACCTTGTTGGAGAGCATCATGAAGAGAAGATTGTAGATCAAGATTCAGAGACCCAGAGCTTGGCTTGTCCCCTGTCTGTGAGGTTTGAGATCCTGAAGTTTGAGGGAAGTCCATGGTACTTTCCTGAGGAAGGCACTATGAATGACTTTCATTCTTTCTTCTCACCTCTTTCTTAAGTATCCAATGATGTTGGAGCCAACTTGTGAGTTTAATTTCTCCTGAGGAGGAATGTAAACTGATCACATGTTGTTGAGCCACATGGGATACAATTCCTAAGTGGAAGCCTCCTAGTACTTTCCTGAGGAAGGTCCTGTGGGTCTATTCACTTAGTTCCATTAGTTTGTTTAGGATTTCTCAAGTATCCAGTGATGTTGGAGCCAACTTGTGAGTTTAATTTCTCCTGAGGAGGAATGTAAACTGATCACAGTTGTTGAGCCACATAGGATACAACTCCTAAGTGGAAGCCTCCTAGTACTTTCCTGAGGAAGGTCCTACGAGTCTATTCACTTAGTTCCACTAGTCCAGATAGGATTTCCTAAATATCCAGTGATGTTGGAGCCTGCTTGTGAGTTTAATTCCTCCTGAGGAGGAATATAAACTGATCACAGTGGTTGAGCCACATAGGGTATGACTCCTGAGTATACACCTCCTAGTGCTTTCCTGAGGAAGACACTATGAGTCTGCTTGCTTAGCTCCCTTTCTTTGGTAAGCTTGTTCTGAAGCTTGAAGACTGGGATTGAATTCTCTTGTTTAGGGTCTTGTTTTAGTGCTTAGATTTGATTCAGATGCTGTGTTAGGGTTAGGATTAGAGAGTAGATTCTTTCTTTCTCAAGCATGTGTGTTTGTTTGCCTGTTGGCACTTCACTTCCCCTATTTGTTCATTGCTTGATAGTATGTTGTTTATTTTCAGTGTGATTACTGTTATTTCATGACTGGCTTGAGGTTGAGACGAGCTTGTGGAGGCTGAAACCCCACACACATTTCCTCCCTCACTTGCATTGCATGCATTTTACTGTTAAAGCTGATGTTTTTGTCTGTTTTGGTGTATCACTGACATGATCCCTTAGGACTCTCATTTCCTTTGATAAGGATTTGATGATAGACTTTTAGGTTGAAACCTATGCATGACAACATCTAGGAGTTCCCTGTTCAAACCTCAACCATAGGATGAATCCATGGCATGATAACAGTAGGACTTGATAGTCTCCCTCCTAGTTGAGCCATTTTAACCAGTAGTTTCCCGAACTACGTTTGCTCTGATCTTTCATACCAGATGAAAGTACGTAGGCATAGGATGCGATGTCCTAGCGAGCAACCTTCCCCATCTTCCCCCGTAGTTAGGCGAACTACGTTGACTCTGATTTCTCATTCTCTGATGAGAATACGTAGGCATAAAGTGCGACGCTTTGCCGAGTCATTTTTCTTTTCTTTTGCAGCCAGCCTTGATAGGTAGATAGATTATAACCAACCCGTCCAAGTAAACACACAAGTGAGGATCCCGTCGAGTACGACGGACGTGAGGGGTGCTAATACCTTCCCCTTGCGTAACCGACTCCCGAACCCAGACAATGGTTGCGATGACCTTGTCTTACCCTTATTCGTCAGGTTTTTTCCGATCGTTTCCTTTCCCGCTCTAAGGGATAAATAACGAAAGGTGGCGACTCTTCTGTCATGCCGGCACCTTATTTTCGCGCAAGCGACAGCTGGCGACTCTGCTGGGGACTTATAGCATCTAGGGACTTTTCCCATCCCTTATGCTGGGACCGTTTCCCATCCCCTACGCGAGTCAATCCTATCGTTTGTGTGTTTGCTTGTTGGGTTGCGTTTATTTATCGCATTGTTACTTCCCGCACTTTACTTCCCGCATTTTATTTCCCGCATTTTATTTCCAGTTTGATATGATTATCTGTGCTGCTGTGGGAGAGGGATGTTACTGTGAGTGAAAAGCCGGACCTGGGCTTGAGTACACACCTAGATATAGTTGCGGAGAAGTAGTAGACGAACCTGTCTGCTGAGCAGGCACAGTTCCCTACGAAAATCTGCGCTCAGACGAGATTCTTGCAGAGGTGCTCCTTTCCGGTCCTGAGGATCTGAGGGGAGTCCAGACGTGAGGATTGTCGACTCTGGGGACCGATCATTTGGAAGTCAGCTAAGAGAGGCCTCTTCATGACCTGACGATGCCACTCCTTCTGGGAATCGTATTGTCACTCATGAAAGTCTGTGACGCTGACAACCGCATAGGATGCCGTACCTTTGTCCGTGGATTAGGTCCATCATACCTGTGAGTGGGGTTGGGATATTGCAGGAAACTTATACCTCCAGACTACCTGGTTTTCTCGACAGTGAATCAGTTATGTTGGGTTCTCAGTTGCAGAGATGTTCTTGACAGAGCGAGAGTTTGATCAGAGGATCTTATCATCAGGTGTTTGTTTGTTCTTGATAGAGCAGGCTTTGATCAGTGTATTATCGTCAGTAGGTTTGTTCTGGACGGAGCAGATTTTGAGTGGGGTCTGAAGATCTCATTGGCAGTTGTTGTTTGTTCTTGATAGGGCAGATTTTGAGTGGGGTTTGAGGATCTCGTCAGCAGCTGTGCATTTGTTCTTGAGAGGGCAGATTTTCTGATTTGGGGTCTGAAGACTTCATCAACAGATATTCCTTGATCTTGCATCCGGGGTCTTTATTATCAGGCCTTCGTTCTTGTCAGGGCAGAATTTTGATCTCGATCCTATCAGATGGTTATTCACGGCAGATCAGATCAGTGGTTTTACGCCGGGGTTTCCTTCTCATCAGTGACTGTTGACACCGAATCTCCACAGCAGCCACCTGGATATATTGTTGCATACCTGCATTTTGCATTAGCTTGCATAATCATTCCATTAGCGTGTGTCTGTGACAGGTACCGTTTCCCCGATCCAGGATCTCTCGCCTCTTATTGTGCTACTGCAGCCTCTCTCAGGAAGACTGATGCGTACGAATTCTTGGTCCTTGATGTGTCGAATCTGACTATTGCTATGTGAGGTTACTACTTCCATGATTGGGCCCAGATTCCTCTCCTTATTATTGCCAACAGGTGCCAGGATCGGGGGATAATCTCTCAAGCGCACAGACACACTCATGCATCTGCATAAAGCATTTTTGCATGATATACATCCTGTTACCTTTTCCTAACCTTTGATGTTGACAGGTTTTTCAGGTACTCAGGTTCCGAGTTGCTTTCGATCTACAGGATTGATCAAAGACTCATCCACCGCTACTCAACTCGCGCTAATCAGACGAGAATCATGGACCAGGTACAGTCAGATGTGCAAGAGCTTCGTGAACGGATGGATCGTTTTATGGAGCTGATGCAAGTAGTTGCGAATGGGCAAGATCAGCTTCGTACTTTGGTTCAACCTCTCATCTCCAGGGTTGACAGTAATGGAATACTTCACGGCGGGGCCGTGCCCACTCCTCCTCAAGGGGATACTCCACAGAACGTTGTTCCTGCTGCTGGGGGCAACGGTAGTGCTAACGGCAATCTCATGACTAATCTCGGACTTAATGCGGCAGGCGCCGGCAATGGTGGTTTGGGAGCCAATGTTAACATGGGGCCGGTCAACGGCAATGTTGGTGCAGGAAATATGGTGGTGCCTCAACCGTGGCTGGAGGACCATCAGGATGACATATTCTCTCAAAGAGGTGTAGAGGCCGAGTTGACTGCTGAAGCTCGACTTAGGTTCAAGGCGCTGGAAGACAAAATGAGAGATATAGAAAATCAGAACGCATTGGGCGTTGACATGGCCAAACTCGGGTTGATTGCTGACTTTAAAGTACCTCACAAGTTCAAGGTGCCTATCTTTGAGAAGTATAGGGGCACTACTTGTCCCCGTGTTCACCTCCGATCTTATTATAGAAAGATGTCCGCTTATTCTGACGATGAGAAGCTGCTGATGCACTTCTTTCAGGATAGTCTTTCTGGTCCATCGTCGAATGGTATATGGGTTTGGAACCCGCTGCTGTGCGCACCTGGAAAGATCTTGCAGAAGCGTTTGTTCTCCACTATCAATATAATAGCGACTTGGCTCCCAACCGAGTTCAGCTTCAGAATCTCTCGCAGCGGAGCAATGAAAGCTTCAAAGAGTACGCCCAGCGGTGGCGTGAATTGGCTGCTCGGGTTCAACCACCGATGGTTGAGCGTGAGTTGGTACAAATGTTCGTGGCTACCCTTCCTGGAGTCTATTATGAAAAGCTGATCAGTGGCATGTCTGGAACATTCTCGGCTCTTATCACTTTGGGCGAGCATGTTGAGAACGGCATAAAGATTGGAAAAATTCAGGGCGAATCATCCTCAGCTGGAGGAGCTAGCAAGAAACCCTATACTGGCAAGCGTCGAGAGGGAGATGCCAGTGCTGTCACTAATGCTAGGAGAAAGGGCAAGGGCCCTCAGTCTCAGATCGCTAGCATAAACATCCCAGCTGCTCCCCTGCAGCCGCAGCAGCAGCCCCAACAACAGAATAATCAGGGATATAAGAGATATCAGAATCGGGGTCCCCTAGCAAACCGTCATTTGGAAACTCCTCCTATGCCGTATGCACAGCTTCTGCAGACGTTGCTTCAGCTCCAATTGGTTCATAAAAGGACAATGGCTCCCTTAACAGGGGCACCCCCACCAGAGTATGATGCTAATGCTACTTATGAATTTCATTTGGGGGCACCTGGCCATACGGTTGAGAATTGTAAAGCTTTTAAGCACAAAGTCCAGGACTTGGTGGACGCCAAGGTTATCAACTTTTCTGACAGCGTGCCCAACGTCACTAAAAATCCAATGCCTCATCATAAGGGGGGCGGAGTGAATGCTGTTACCACTGAAGAGAGTTCAGACTTGCTGACCGATGTCAAAGATCTGAAGACGCCGTTGAGTTTTGTTAAGGCTAAGTTGCTGAAGAAGGGCTTCTTTCCTGGATGTGGAGAGCTATGTATGGCTTGTGCTACACTTCCTGATGGGTGTGAGCAGTTGATCGAAGGTATCCAAAGTCTGATGGCCGAGGGTATTTTGCAGTTCAGTCGGAGCGTTGAGAGTGCATCAGGGGAAGTCGTGCTGAAGCAGGCAGACGAAGTTTCTACCATTACTATCCCTCGTCACCCTATTACTATTTCTGCGCCCCGTCCGCCTTCTATCACCATCACCAGGGCCGGACCAATCCCATTCGAGAGTACCAATGTCGTTCCCTGGCATTATGGCGCCGAAGTTTATTGTAATGGTCAGAAGATAGAGCTTGAGCCATCCGGATCAACTGTGCAGAATCTTACCGAAGTCAGTGGTATCACTAGAAGCGGAAGAGTATTCGCACCAGCAGAGGGTGCAGCAGAGAAAGTGGTCCGGGCTGACGCTGTGGATAAGGGCAAAGGTAAAGCTGTTGAGGAGGTTCCTGCAGGGGCAGAGAAGGACTTGTTGGTTAAAGATGCTGAAGAGTTCATGCGACTAATCAGGAAGAGTGACTACAAAATTGTAGATCATCTTCACCAGACTCCGTCAAAGATCTCGATTCTTAACCTGTTGCTGTGTTCTGAAGCGCACCGCAACGCATTGCTGAAGGTATTGAATGCTGCATACGTGCCGCAGGAGATATCAGTGAATCAACTCGAGGAAGTAGTAGCCCATGTCAATGCTGGTAATGGGCTGGGATTTACAGATCTGGAGCTGACTCCTAAGGGAAGAGATCACAACAGCGCCTTGCACGTCTCAATAGAGTGCAGAGGCACGATTATGTCACATGTCCTAGTAGATACGGGTTCCTCGCTTAACGTGCTTCCGAAGAAGGCACTGATGAAGTTGGATACCCGTGGACTGCTGTGCACGCCCAGTGATCTGGTCGTGAAGGCCTTTGACGGAACCAAGCGCCACGTCTTCGGAGAATTGACCCTGCCGATTCAAGTTGGTCCAGAGACGTTCAATGCAGTTTTCTATATCATGGATATCATGCCCGCCTATAGTTGCCTCTTAGGTCGGTCGTGGATCCATTCTGCTGGTGCCGTGACGTCCACGCTGCATCAGAAGCTTAAATATGCTGTTGGGGGCAGCATAGTCACAGTCTGTGGAGAGGAGGACATCATGGTAAGCCACCTGTCGTCCTTTAAATACGTTGAAATGGATGGTGAGATCCATGAGACCCTTTGCCAAGCATTTGAAACCGTCAGGGTGAAGGAGGTAGCTCCCGTTGTTGCAGAGAAGCAAGAGTTGAACCTCTCCTCTTTTAAGGAAGCTAGAGCCGTTGTCGAAGCTGGTTCCACCCCAGGCTGGGGGCATGTCTTGGACATACCAATCAAACAGGATAAGTTTGGATTGGGGTATTCTCCTGGAGCTGAAGCTTCATCTTCTTCTGGCAGTTCGTCTCGTGGGAAGGGGCCGATCTTATTCACCAAGGGGGGAGTAATTTTCGAGAGTATCAACGCTGCGTCAGAGGACAGCGGAGACAGTGATTGCGATCTTGACGCTTGGATTCAACCGAGCAAACCAGGCGAGTGCCTCCACAATTGGACCATCAAGGAGATTATCAAGCTGACAAGTGAAGAGTAATGATTTGCTTTTTACAATCTTTGTACAACCCTATGTCTTGCCCGGGGCATAGTGGTTTTACTGTCAGGGCCTTGTTGGATTATGTGTATGCATTTTGTCAATAAATAAAAGGCGTTTTTTTCGTAATCAAATATTGTGTTCTCTGTTATTCATGTTTTATGTTTGTTTCGAAAAACAGCAAAATGGCAACGAGGTTCGTGCTAACCTGCATATTCTTGCTTTAAACTTAACCCTTGTTATTGCAGGATCCACGTAACAGATAACATCGACTCTGGACCCTCTACGGCTCACTACGAATTTGATTGCCCGATCTATCAAGCCGAGGATGAGATTGATGAAGACGAAGACCTTCCGGAAGAGTTGGCCCGCTTGTTGAGACAAGAGGAGAAGGTTATTCTGCCTCACGAGGAGGATATTGAGATCATAAATCTGGGTTCTGAGGAGCTCGTCAGAAATGTCAGAGTTGGGGCTGCGCTGCAGAATGATGTCAAGCGTAGACTGGTCGAGATGCTTCGAGAGTATAGTGACGTCTTTGCTTGGTCATATGAGGATATGCCCGGACTTGACACTGATATCGTGGTTCATCGCTTGCCGTTGCGAGAAGATTGCCCTCCAGTCAAGCAGAAGCTCAGGAGGACGAGACCAGACATGGCTGTAAAAATCAAAGAAGAGGTCCAGAAGCAGTTGGACGCAGGATTTCTAGCCGTTACCACTTACCCTCCGTGGGTCGCCAACATAGTGCCTGTACCGAAGAAGGACGGTAAGGTACGCATGTGCGTCGATTATCGGGATTTGAATAGGGCGAGCCCTAAGGATGATTTCCCGTTGCCTCATATCGATGTGTTGGTCGACAATACAGCCCAGTTTTCCGTGTTTTCGTTCATGGATGGCTTCTTCGGTTACAATCAGATTAAGATGGCGCCGGAGGACATGGAGAAAACGAAGTTTATTACCCCCTGGGGCACGTTTTGCTACAAGGTAATGCCCTTCGGTCTAAAGAACGCTGGGGCCACTTACCAGCGAGCAATGGTAACTTTGTTTCATGATATGATTCATCATGAGATCGAGGTCTATGTTGATGACATGATTGCAAAGTCCCAAACGGAGGAAGAGCATCTGGTCAATTTGTTGAAGCTGTTTGAAAGGCTTAGGAAGTTCAGGCTGAGGCTGAATCCTAACAAGTGCACTTTCGGAGTGCGGTCCGGAAAGTTATTGGGGTTTATCGTTAGTGAACGAGGTATTGAAGTTGATCCTGCGAAGATAAAAGCTATCCAAGAAATGCCAGCGCCGAAAACAGAAAAAGAAGTTCGTGGTTTCTTGGGCCGAATAAACTACATTGCAAGGTTTATCTCTCAGCTCACGGCCACTTGTGAACCGATGTTCAAGTTGTTAAAGAAAAATCAGGCGATTACTTGGAATGAGGATTGCCAGAAGGCATTTGATAAGATAAAGCAGTATCTTCAAGAACCTCCAATCTTGATACCCCCAGTGGCTGGACGGCCATTAATCATGTACTTGACAGTTCTGGAGAATAGTATGGGGTGTGTTCTCGGTCAGCACGACGAGACGGGCAGAAAAGAGCATGCCATTTATTATTTGAGTAAAAAGTTCACTGAGTGTGAATCTCGATACTCGATGCTGGAGAAGACGTGTTGTGCATTAGCTTGGGCTGCCAAACGTCTACGACAGTATATGCTCAACCACACCACTATGCTGATTTCGAAGATGGATCCGATCAAGTATGTCTTCGAAAAGTAGGCTCTTTCGGGCAGGATTGCCAGGTGGCAGATGGTGTTAACGGAATATGATATTCAGTACGTCTCTCAGAAAGCCATCAAGGGAAGCGTATTGTCTGACTACCTTGCCGAACAGCCAATCGAAGACTATCAGCCAATGAAGTTCGAATTCCCTGACGAGGACATTATGTTTCTCAAAGCGAAGGAATGCGATGAGCCATTGCCCGATGAGGGGCCAGATAGGAAGTCTCAGTGGAAGTTGATATTCGACGGAGCGGTTAATTCCTATGGAAGTGGTATCGGGGCTATCATTACGACTCCTCACGGATCCCACATCCCGTTTACTGCAAGACTGACGTTTCCAGTTACCAACAACGAAGCCGAGTACGAAGCATGTATTATGGGTCTAGAAGAGGCAATTGATTTGAGAATCAAGAATCTAGACATATATGGTGACTCAGCGCTTGTAATCAATCAGATCAAAGGGGAGTGGGAAACTCGTCAAGCGAATCTAGTGCCGTACATGAATTATGCCAGGAGGCTGCTTCCGTTCTTTGACCGAGTAGAACTTCATCATGTACCCCGGGCTGAAAATCAAATGGCTGATGCTTTAGCCACGCTGGCTTCAATGTATAAAGTCAATTATTGGAATGAGGCTCCAAGAATTGTGCTTTCGCGTCTTGACAGACCAGCGTTTGTGTTCGCAATCGAAGATGCCACTGACGGCAAGCCATGGTTCCACGATATCCAGACCTTCCTTATGACCAAGGAGTATCCTGCGGGTGCATCAGCCCAGGATAAGAAGACTCTGAGGAGGTTATCTGGGAACTTTTACCTCAACCCTGATGGAGTGCTGTATAAGAGAAACCACGATCTCGTGCTACTCAGATGTGTAGATGAGAAAGAGGCAAGTATACTCATGGAGGAAGTCCATGAGGGCACATTTGGTACGCACGCCGGCGGGCACGCCATGACGAGAAAAATCCTGAGAGCAGGATATTACTGGTTGACTATGGAGTCGGATTGCTTCAGATTCGCGAAGAAATGTCACAAATGCCAAATTTATGCTGATAAAGTTCATGTGCCGCCGTGCCCATTGAATGTCATGTCCTCCCCTTGGCCGTTCTCCATGTGGGGCATCGACATGATAGGCAAGATCGAGCCCACCGCATCCAATGGTCATCGTTTTATCCTGGTAGCTATCGACTACTTCACCAAATGGGTGGAGGCAGCCTCGTACGCTAATGTGACCAAGCAGGTGGTAGCTAAATTCATAAAGAGGGACATCATCTGTCGCTATGGAATTCCCGAGCGGATCATTACTGATAATGGTTCGAATTTGAATAATAAGATGATGAAGGAGTTGTGCCAGAGCTTCAAGATCGAACACCACAACTCATCTCCTCACCGGCCGAAGATGAATGGCGCTGTTGAAGCGGCCAACAAGAACATCAAGAAGATTGTTCAGAAGATGGTTGTGACGTATAAAGATTGGCACGAGATGCTGCCGTTTGCCTTGCACGGTTATCGTACGACGGTGCGTACGTCGACCGGGGCAACTCCTTTCTCCTTGGTGTACGGTATGGAAGCTGTCCTACCGCTAGAAGTGGAGATTCCTTCTTTGCGAGTTTTGGTTGATGTGAAACTTGATGAGGCAGAATGGATTACGAATCGCTTGAACCAACTCAGCCTGATGGACGAGAAGAGGTTAGCATCGATTGCATTTGGTCGCCTGTACCAAAGCCGAATGAAGAAAGCTTATGATAAGAAGGTGCGTCCTCAAAGCTTTCAGACGGGTGATCTCGTCCTGAAGAAGATTCTTCCGCCACACTCCGATCACCGGGGCAAGTGGACTCCGAATTACGAAGGGCCGTATGTCGTCAGCAAGGTCTTCTCGGGAGGAGCTTTGTTGTTACCCACGATGGATGGTGAAGATTTTGCATCCCCGGTGAACGCGGACACAGTTAAAAAATACTTTGCTTGAAAGAGACCCGCTGGACAAAAAAGAAAGAGTCCAGGCAAAAAAGGGGCATCCCGGCGAACCAAAAACAGAATAAAAGGTTCGGGCAAAAATTAGGGATATATTGAAAAAATGTACACCCGCGAAGTCGAAAACCTACACTGGGCGGCTTCGGCAAAAAAGGGTATCCCGGTGAACTGAAAACCTGTGAAGGGCGGTTCACGCAAAAGTTAGGGATTTGAATAAGCAAATGACCGCGTTCCGCGTATGGACTTTCATTGTTTAGTGGTTCGGAAGACCTGAGGGCCGTTTATCTGAATCAATCTCTTCCAAAGCTGAAGCATCGGAGAAGTATCAAAGTCGAGTGGGTCTTAGAGGGATCAACTCATGGTGTTCGTCTACGCCTCGATTGCCAACATTTGTATATACTGATGTATATTTATGTTTTCTTTTTGCGCGGCTTCCTCATTCCAGGAGCTTGCCTCTGTTGTAAAACATTTTTGCCCGTTCAGGGGTTCATCATCAATAAAATGCACATTATTCAGCAATTCTACTTGACTGCTTAGCATTTATCTGTTTTGTTTGCGAATGAGAACGCCGATGTGTTTTTTGATAAAATGCGCATACATAAACTTGCGGGCCTAGGCCCATTGATTGTTGAAACAACTAATTAACTGAATATTGTCACGAGATAATAACCTGGATAGGCCCCCTTTGAGGAGGGTATCTTGTCTGTTTGTTTGTGCTGTTGCAGGTATGGCACCTTGCCAGAAGATGTGCCGTGCGTATCCCCGAAGCAGGATGAGTCCTCCTTCCCCAGCAGAGTTCAGTAGTCTCTCCTCCGCAGAATTTGAACGCAAGACGGCGAGCATTGATATGTCTTCCCCAGGTAGAGGTGATTCTCTTCCCCAAGCAGACGCATCCTGAAGGAATGTCACCTCATCGGCTGAGTCAAGCACCGAAGAATGATGTCGCCTCTCCCCAGCACCGGGTCACAAGTGCAGAGTTCATAGAAATGTTTGGGTACTGGAGCTCGTGTTTTCCCCAGTAAAGTCGTCGAAGCAGGATTTCCCCCCGCACCGGGTCACAAGTGCAGGTTTCGCAGGAAGCTGTTCGTATGCTGAAGGATGCAGTAACTGATGGTGCCAGACTGAAGTCTCCAGTGAAATTGAGATTCCTCACCAGAGTCAGGCTCTCTCCTGAAGTTCGATGATTCCCTCTTCCCCAGTAGAGTGTTGGAACAGCTGATGTTGTATTCCCCTGCAGAGTGGTACTCTCCCCCGAAGTCAGATGATTCCTTCTTCCCCGGCGAAATTGAGTTTCCTCATCGGAGTCGTACTCTCCAGCAAAGTAGAATGATTTCTCTCCCCGGCTGAGTCCGCAGAAAAGCAGAATCCTTGAACATTGATCAGATCATGATCGATGTTCCCCAGCAGAGCGTGGGGCAGCTAATGCTGTGTTTCCCCAGAATCGCACTCTCTCCATCGAAGCAGAATGATTTCTCCTTCCTCAGCCGAGTTTGCAGATGTCCAGAAGGGCCGAATCCTTGGAAGTTGATCAGATCATGATTGGTTTTTCCCCAGTGGAGTGTTGAGCAGCTGAAGTTGGTTCCCCACAGAGTGGTCATCCCCAGAAGAGTAGCCGAGACGGCCGCGCAGTCCATTCTCGCGATTGATATCAGCAGATCCAAGTTCTCATAGAGCTTCGTCCCCTGCAGCAGTCAGCTGAAGTTGTTCCCCGGCAGCAATTCGTGGAAGATCAATTCCCCAGACAGAGCCTGATTGATATTGGCGTGTTCACATTCTCCTCAGCAGGATGACTCCTCTACCTGAATGGTTCTTTCTCCTTGACAGGAGGATTTCCCCTTCGGCATTTATTTTGCCGACGGGATCGCATCATGGCGCATGACTGCATTGCATTTAAACGTTGCATAGCATTGTGCATGACTGCATGACATTTAGCATAAATGCATATCGTTCCCACTGTGTGGGGCATGACGCCGAAGCATACGCATCATAAGCATGCTCTAGGTCATTATCATCCTTGTTGAACAGGTGTATCACCAAAAGACCGGTTGCTCAGGACGATTCTTGATGTTCTCCCCAGCAAGGTCGCTCTTGAGATGATTCTTAAAGACCCCGGGGTAATCCTCACAGTCGCTCGCTCAAGATGATTTTTGAGATCCCCAGCGAAGTCTTCGGTTCGAGATGATTCTCAAGTCCCTCAGCAGGGCCATTTGCTTAAGACGATTCTTAAGATCCCAGTACAGCTTCCCGAGTGGTTCGCCTAGTATGATACTTGAGCTCCCCAATAGCGCCTCCAGCAAGAGTTGCCCAGGAAGATTTCTGGAATACCCAACAGAATGTTTGCTCCGGAAAGGTTATCAGTTCAGGACGATTCTTGAAGATGCCCGACGCATCTGTTGGTTCAAGGTGATTCTTGAAGTCCAGAGCAGCATGATATGTCTGCTCCAACAATGATGTCTAATCTGAAGATGGATTTCATAAGCGCCAGAAGGCGATATCAGAAGGTTCCTGTGAGTCCAGATTTCCGTGTTGAAGAATCAACGGGTGGCTGAAGACAAGGTTCCAGAGTTGTAGATACAACAGAGTGATTCGTGTGGGTCTGGAGACCAAGTCAGTTATCCTGAGGCGACGATTGATTGCGATCAAGTGAATGATACGTCTTCTGATTGAAGTCGAAGATGTTTCTCCAGCGGTGACGCAGAGTATTTCGATCGTCCGACGGTGATGTCAGATTTAGTTCTCCAGTGGTGACGCAGGGTACTTCGATCGTCAGACGGTGATGTTAGCTTTGGTTCTCCAGCTAGTTGTTGAGCAGCTAATGTTGCAGGATTCAAAAGTTTGTTCCCCGCAGAGTACTATGTGCTCGTGCAGTTGGCAAATTTTCGGGTTTACCGGTATTCAATCGTCTCGCACCTTGATTGGATGAGAGCCGTTCGCTTCTCACCCAGTCAGGTTCAAGCCGTTTGAATAGGGGCAGCTGTTGCACCCCAAAATTTGACCAACAATTATTTATTCATTGAGTGTTTGGAAGTGGATACCTTCATCAGAAAGTTCAAGAGATCCTCAGAGGAATGGTTTGAAACCAGGGTTGTGTGCTTCATAGCTTGAGAGTTGTGGGTGCTCCTCAGATGGTTCTGAGACTTTGAGAATGAATTTGATGTCTTGGGAAAGCCTATGAGATGTCTTGATAGCCTTCATGAAGCCCAGAGAAGTCATTATGCAAGGGTTCAGAAGATTCAACCATGAATGATAGAATTAGGGTTTTGACTGGGTCAACCCTAGGTCAACTGATGATTTGGGAAAGGTTGAGACCAATCCAAGGGCCATGAGATCATGGAATGATGCATAGAGATGATATAAAGATGATTCCTAGGCCAACTCATCATGAGTGAGGAGTTTGAGAAGTTTCAAGTCAGGGTCCCAAGGATTGTCAGTGAAAAACCCTAATTTGATCCCTATCTTCCAGGCAGTTTTAGCCCAAGATGTGATTGATATCTCACATTCCCCATAACATGAATGTTGTAGAGCTTGTTCTAAGCTTTAATTTGAGTGGTGGAAGTCCTTGATAGGAGTTACAGAGCCCAAGTTATGGTTTTGACAAATTACAGGTCAGCAGAGGTGTGTGAATCTGGGTCCTTGAAAGTCACCCAACTTGCAGACAACGTTTGCCCTAGTAGGGTGATTCCTATGATTTCTTGGTCAACATGAATGTTGAAGAGCATCTTCTTAGCTTTAATTTGAGTGGTAGAAGTCCTTGATTGGATTTGTGGAACTCAACTTATGGTTTGAACAAGACAGGGGTATTTTGGTCATTTGTCAGTTATAGGTCATTTTAGCCAATGCCTAAAACTCCTACTTCCAAGCCTCAAATGGAAAAACTCAAAACATGAAAGTTGCTCAAAATGTGATTTTAAGTCTAGAAAGAAGGTCACAAATTGTTGGAAAAGCTCATAGCATGAAGTTACATGATTGGTCAAAAATGAACTAAAAATGGCATATAAGTTTGAAAAGTTGAATTTGAAAATTGGTTTGGAAGATCCACAAATCCAAAATAGGTCATCCAATATATCATTTTGATTGGAAACATCATTTTGAGAACATTGGTTTAGCTAGAATTTTGATTTGAAGTTTTAAAATGGGTGATGCTTTGAAAACTTGTTACTTGAAAAAGAAGGCAATGTTGAAAATCCTAACACAAGGTAAAACCAAGGCTTATAGTTGTGCATATCTTCTCATTATCTCATGTAAAGGAATTTTGGCACCAAATGGTAAGGCATAAGGCATGAAATGTGAGATTTTCAATATGTCATCACATGAGATTTTCAAGAACTTTCCACCCTATTCTAGATGAATCTAGAAGCATCTAATGATCATTATAAAAAGAAGGCCATGAAGAGAGTTCAAGGTTGGTGATAGAGAGAGATTTCAAGAGAGAGAGAGAGAGAGAAATAGCCATTGAAGTTCTTTCTTCAAGTTCAAGCAATCCAAGAAACCTTTCACTACAAGCCATCTCCTTCACAACAAGTGCAAACAGAAGCATTTCCACCATTGGAGGATCATCCTGAAGCAGTTACAAGGCTTGCAACATCCTCCACGAGCACCTACCATCATCACTTGACAGGTTGGTTTCTCTCCCTAGTTCTCTTAATTTATGCGGTTTTAGTTAGTTTCATAGATGTAGAACTGATGCATTAGGTTAAAAGATGAAACCCTAGAAGTTATAGCACGATCCATGGAGTTCCATAACAGGTCCATAAAGCTTTAAAGATCAAGAACACTCACCCTAGGCTGCTATATTCCTAGGTTTTTAGCTTAGTGTAATCCCCTCAGCATGTAGAACATTCTAGGTTAGTATGGATTCATTCCATTACCATGCATATCAGTGTGAATCAAGTGTACCCGAAACTTCCATCTTCCATAGTTCTTTGTAGAGTGGGTTTTAGAAGGATATAGCACCATGATTGTGTAGAGGGAGAGGAGTAGAATAAGTTTGCTGTTTGGATCGAGGAAAATGGTGGAGAATTGAGTGAGCTAGAGGAAGGAGAAGGTATGGCGCATGGAAGCTGTCTCGAAACCCTAGCAGGCCAGAGGTTGAAGATGCAATCCTCACCGTTATTTCATTTGGAATATTTGACCTTTTATGTTGATCCAACGGCCGTGATTGAGTCTGAAGATGGAGGGAAAAATTCAAAAAAATGAAACGCGGTCGTTTCATTTAATCTGGTCAGTGGGCTTAGTTCGCTATCCGCGCCCCCCCTATTTCTGGCCCATTCTGAAACCAACTGGCGCGTGTTGCTATTCCAACCCCCCTCCCCTTTATTTGATTTAATTTCTTCTATATTCTTTTAATATTTTTCTTGTTTTAGAAAATTCATTAAAAATTGAAAAATAATTCTTTTTTAATTCTTCTTTTTTCTATGATTAGATAATAATGTGTAGAAAATATTAAAAATAAAAATGGGATTTTATTTTTAAGTTTAGTATTTTTAATAGATTTTTCTTTTAAATAGCTTTTATAATGTTTAGTTTGGTAGCATGATTTTGCAAGAATTGTTTTAGGACCTTCCTTTAGTCTTTTTTATCCATTCTTTTTTGTGCAATTAGATGATGAATCATAGTTCCCCATAGGATTTTTCTAGAATTTTAGAATTAGATTTTGATTAGTTTAATTAGGGTAGATGTAGGGTATCCTAATTAGGGTTTAGGTTGTGTTTAGGTGAAGAATTCCTTTCTTTAAATAAGTTTTGTCTTGATTTTTAGGTAGAGGCCTATGTAGATGTTATGGGTAGATGTTGAGGACCCTTGTGAATAATTGTTAGATTTTTCCCCATTAGTTTAGTATTTTTAGGTATTTTCTGAAGTTGCCTGTTGATTTTGTCTCCCCTGTGGTCATCTGTTCATCTTTGGGGTTCATTGTGGGGAATTTGTTGAGGGGCTTGTGTTGTCTTGAAGACCTTGTTGGAGAGCATCATGAAGAGAAGATTGTAGATCAAGATTCAGAGACCCAGAGCTTGGCTTGTCCCCTGTCTGTGAGGTTTGAGATCCTGAAGTTTGAGGGAAGTCCATGGTACTTTCCTGAGGAAGGCACTATGAATGACTTTCATTCTTTCTTCTCACCTCTTTCTTAAGTATCCAATGATGTTGGAGCCAACTTGTGAGTTTAATTTCTCCTGAGGAGGAATGTAAACTGATCACATGTTGTTGAGCCACATGGGATACAATTCCTAAGTGGAAGCCTCCTAGTACTTTCCTGAGGAAGGTCCTGTGGGTCTATTCACTTAGTTCCATTAGTTTGTTTAGGATTTCTCAAGTATCCAGTGATGTTGGAGCCAACTTGTGAGTTTAATTTCTCCTGAGGAGGAATGTAAACTGATCACAGTTGTTGAGCCACATAGGATACAACTCCTAAGTGGAAGCCTCCTAGTACTTTCCTGAGGAAGGTCCTACGAGTCTATTCACTTAGTTCCACTAGTCCAGATAGGATTTCCTAAATATCCAGTGATGTTGGAGCCTGCTTGTGAGTTTAATTCCTCCTGAGGAGGAATATAAACTGATCACAGTGGTTGAGCCACATAGGGTATGACTCCTGAGTATACACCTCCTAGTGCTTTCCTGAGGAAGACACTATGAGTCTGCTTGCTTAGCTCCCTTTCTTTGGTAAGCTTGTTCTGAAGCTTGAAGACTGGGATTGAATTCTCTTGTTTAGGGTCTTGTTTTAGTGCTTAGATTTGATTCAGATGCTGTGTTAGGGTTAGGATTAGAGAGTAGATTCTTTCTTTCTCAAGCATGTGTGTTTGTTTGCCTGTTGGCACTTCACTTCCCCTATTTGTTCATTGCTTGATAGTATGTTGTTTATTTTCAGTGTGATTACTGTTATTTCATGACTGGCTTGAGGTTGAGACGAGCTTGTGGAGGCTGAAACCCCACACACATTTCCTCCCTCACTTGCATTGCATGCATTTTACTGTTAAAGCTGATGTTTTTGTCTGTTTTGGTGTATCACTGACATGATCCCTTAGGACTCTCATTTCCTTTGATAAGGATTTGATGATAGACTTTTAGGTTGAAACCTATGCATGACAACATCTAGGAGTTCCCTGTTCAAACCTCAACCATAGGATGAATCCATGGCATGATAACAGTAGGACTTGATAGTCTCCCTCCTAGTTGAGCCATTTTAACCAGTAGTTTCCCGAACTACGTTTGCTCTGATCTTTCATACCAGATGAAAGTACGTAGGCATAGGATGCGATGTCCTAGCGAGCAACCTTCCCCATCTTCCCCCGTAGTTAGGCGAACTACGTTGACTCTGATTTCTCATTCTCTGATGAGAATACGTAGGCATAAAGTGCGACGCTTTGCCGAGTCATTTTTCTTTTCTTTTGCAGCCAGCCTTGATAGGTAGATAGATTATAACCAACCCGTCCAAGTAAACACACAAGCGAGGATCCCGTCGAGTACGACGGACGTGAGGGGTGCTAATACCTTCCCCTTGCGTAACCGACTCCCGAACCCAGACAATGGTTGCGATGACCTTGTCTTACCCCTTATTCGTCAGGTTTTTTCCGATCGTTTCCTTTCCCGCTCTGAGGGATAAATAACGAAAGGTGGCGACTCTTCTGTCATGCCGGCACCTTATTTTCGCACAAGCGACACCCCTGTGTGGAAGGAGCAATGCATCATGATTGTCCTGTTTTTTTTTGAGTATTTGTTTGATTCAAGAAATGATGTAATTGTTATGCCATGCAGACATACAATCCATAAAAGCTGTCTGAATGAAATGAGGGAACATTACCAGTATGCATGCCCTCTCTGTTCAAAGTCAGTCTGTGATATGTCAAAGGTATGGGAGAAATTGGACATGGAGATTGCTGCTATGCCAAGTGACCCAAACACATATCTGACAACATCCAAGCATTTAATTAAGCAGTATATCCTAAAAAAGACAGCAGATTTCGTAATGATGTATGTAACGGTTTTGATGAGAATCGAAGCAATAATTAAAGGGGACAAGATCATTTTGATAAAGATGGAAATAATCACCAACATTCAGCCCTTCCCAAAACCGTATCACGACATGTTCAATCAGACACCACATATTTCTAAAATTAAAACAGCATGTATCATACAGGAGTAGAAAAGTAGTAACTTTCTTTCCAAAATCAACAAATATGTCTCAACCACGTTTGGAAAGTCTTAAAGCCCTCTCTTTATTTCATTTTGTGAAATCAATTATAAGAATGGATTCAAAAAACCCCAGAAGGGATGGAGGCAGCAAATCGAAGTACAGAGGTCATAAAAAAAATTCCACAAAAACATCAAACTCAAAATCCCCAACAATTCATAAACCCCAATTTCAAAATCGCAAATTTCCAACCCTAAACATGTAAATCGGAAAATGTAAAGCTTACCTCGAAAAAACTCGCAACCCTGTGCTTCAATCTCAGCATTAAAATCCAAAACCTGTAAATTGCAACGACGTTAGAACACACCCATCACAAAACAGAAATCTCCCAAATCAAATCCAGAGTTTGCAATCGAACCACAATCAGAAATCCATTCGAAGAAAACCTATTTAAGATAAAGACTTATCTTTTTCCGAGCACGTCGCCGAAAAATCTCCGCGAGGTCGCCACCAAACACCTTCGCAAGTCGTCGCACCATTCGTGAAACATCCAACGCCGATTCCATCATCATGAATCCACTACCGATGAAGCCATAACTATCACCATGGGTAACGTTTCCTTCGTTGATATTTTTATTACGGGATTGATTTGTATTTTGTGTTTGCAGCTAGATTTCATGAAAAGGGAAATCGAAGGAATGATTGAAGGAGAAACATGAGGAATTAGAAAGGAAATCGAAGGAGAAATTAAACGAGAAGAAGAAGGAAAGCTCGAAAGGGAGGAGAAGCAGACGGAATCGGAGAGGGGGAACGGCGCCGAGAGTGAAAGAGGGGAAGAATTTGGGAACCTAGGGTTTCCGACTTCTTTTTTTTTGTATTTTTGTAATCCCATGTATACTCCCTACAATTATTAATGTGCACTTCACGCACACACCCACACGATCCCCAACGGATCCAGATCAAACGTTCCACACCGCGTTCCACCGTAAGCCCTATACCCGCGTCACACCATATCCTCCGCCCACTTAACCCTTAATTCCCTTAATCCCGTCTCTTAACTGTTAACCCCATTTAACTGTTCAATTACCCCTCTTAGTCAACACTTAATCAGTTTTTTAAAATAAATCAACCCTTTTATTAAAAATTAACTTTTTATTTTATTTATTAATTATTTTTTTAATTAGATCTTTTCCCTAATCTTTTTTATTTAAAATAAACTAACAAATCTTTTTTTCTAAATAAACAATTTGTTTTTAAAACTAACCTTTCAATAATAATAATAAACTTTTTTAGCTAGAAATTAACTTCTGGCTTTTATGATAATCAAGAGTTTTTTTAACCTTTATATAAAAAAAACATTTCATAATTAATAAATAATAAAATATTCTATGACAATCTATTTAATTTATTTATCAATAAGAATAACCTTTTATAAATAAATAAAACCTATTTAACTAAATCTATTTTATAATTTAAAAAACAACCACTCTTATTTAAGAAATCTTTTCCTTAAAACTAATATAACATTTTCTTAAAATAATCAATTAAATCATTTCTCTTAAAATCAATTCATAAATTCAACTTCTCCCATGAAATCTACTCACCTAATTAATTCGACTTTTCTTAAAATCAACCTCATCAAAAAATATCATTTTCTCACAAGTTAATACAACCTTTTCCTCAAAGATCAAAAATCAATTCAACCTCGCCTAAAATTAATCAACACCGTAAAACAGTCAACCTCTTAAAATATAATCTAACCGTGCACTTCACATACACAATTTGCACTTACACCTTAGCGCTTTCATGCGTGTGTATGGCTTTACTTTCTGCAATTTATTTTCCGTAATTTATATTTCCGCATCGCATCCGTCCAAAGGAAAAACCTACTCATGATTCAATAATCGCGTGTAGTGCATCATTTGCATCACATTCCCCTTGATCCTTGATCCCATTCAAGTTGATCGCTTAAGATAGATCCTACCCCCATAGGAAGGACCGTTCTTTATCTTTTACAACATAGGAAAGCAAACTCAATCAACACTACAACCAATATATTCAAACACAATAGAGAAAGATGTTAATCATCTTAAGCGAGATAGAATCTCCATGCCACAACAATACAATCAACATGTAGGGACTTTTCCTTAAGAGAGATAGAGGCGTACTCGTCAAACAATCCGAGTACTTGAGCCCTTTTCTTAAGACGATGCACAGACTATTTTCCTACAACCTATGGTGGTTAAATCTCCCTTAAAATGATAACACATCTCTTCTTCTAAAATCAATCAATCAACTACCCTAAACCCGTAGGAACTTTGACCACAGTCAAAGAACTCCTCTAACCCTTTAGGGGAACTACAAGTACTCTGATTCCACTCCCGTAAGGATATGTAGGCATAAGATGCGACATCTTATCGAGTATACTTAGATATAAACCCCTAGGTCTTTCAACCCTTAATCAGATAAACACATAGCAATAAACAAACATAAAATAAGAGGTTCCTGTAGAGTACTACAAAAACTTAGGATGCTAGCACCTTCCCTAAGTTTAACTAACCCCCGAACCTATAACTCTCTAAACCTTGCATTTGCATTGCATTGTGGGAATTTCGATCTTTAACCCTTCATTTAGACAAATCAAAGTTCGGTTGCAAAATGAATTAAAGATTCAAACTAATCAATAGTTTGGCATCCGATTTTCACCGCGACAGAAATGGCGATTTCAATGGGGACCCTTAGTGGGTTTCCCTATCTTGTTTATATATTTGCTTATATTTTCTTAATTGTATACATGTTTATCTATTGCTTTTGGGTTGATACCTTTGAGTGGTGAGACAAAGTCCTACACCCGGACTTGAGAGAAATTAAGATAGGATGGTGATATATTCGAGGAGGCTTATAGGGAGTTGAATCCCGACTAAGTTAAATCGAGAATCCCGCTCAATTGAGGCCCTCTCGAAATAGTACTGTTGAATGAGTAATCGTGAAGACACTTGCTATTTTCGACCTTGGAGCCTATGATATTGAGGATCGTAGTTACCTTAACCCAACTTTCGCCTTTATTAGGATGTAGTGCGGGACTATGAGGGAGTACTCCTGAAATAGTGCTACGCGAAGCTACACTCAAAAGAAGTTCTCTTGAGAATATTATTAATCCTTAAGTAATTGAGAAATTGATAATATCCGAAAGATGGACTGATGATTTCGAGTCCCTTTAGAACCTTGTCCTACAGGTACAATCAAACCTTTAGTCCACATCCTTTGGGGATGGGTATACCCTTTGGCTCCATGCTCATTGGAAACCTAGGGTCCCCCTTGTTTGTTTATCTTTGTGTCCTTATGTGCTTACCTGTGTTTGTTGCATTCATATAGCATCATATTGCATTGGTTTCATGGAATTCCTAGTTATTTATAAACATTACAGAAACCAATAGGGATTACAAAAAGAAAATATTTTGAAATATTCTTTTGAGAGTCCTAACTTGGATGGCCTAAGGAAGTAGGAGCTCAGATTGAAGAAAACTCAAAAGACAAATACAAAGGCTTCCATTATCCTTAAAAGTTCAAAGGGCTTTCATCAATATTGAAGATCCAATGAAACAAAGGATTTCCCCTTACTTCCAACAAGAACAAAAGAAGAGATGGAGGATTTATTTTCCTCTATCAAATTAATCTTTAGACGTCGATCTTCAACAAAACTTATATTCAAGAAGATCCAAGTGGAAGAACAAATCAACAAGTATGATGAAGGACTTCCTTAGGGCTTTTCTCAGCTTTTATTTAGCTATTATGTTGGTGTCGCTTCCGCAAAAATAAGGTGCCGGAAAAACAGAAGAGTCGCCACCTTTCGTTATTTATCCCTCGGAACGGGAAAGGAAACGATCGGAAAAACCTGACGAAAAAGGAATAAGACAAGGTCATCGCAACCACTGTATGGGTTCGGGAGTCAGTTACGCAAGGGAAAGGTATTAGCACCCCTCACGTCCGTCGTACTCGACGGGATCCACGCTTGTTGTGTTTACTGGACGAGTTGGTTTATCTATCTACCTATCAAGGCCGGTCTGAAAAGAAAAGAAAAAGAGGACTCGACAAAGCATCGCGCTTTGGGCCTACGTATTCTCATCAGAGAAAATCAGAGTCGACGTAGATCGGCTAACTACGGGTTACGGGGAAGGTGGCTCGCCAATACATCAGTATTGTGCCTACATACTCTCAACAGGCATGAGAGATCAGAGCTTACGTAGTTCGGGATAATACGGATTACGGGAATTCAGATTCATCTGTTTTATCGAGTGGGGTTAAACAGCAATTCCAGCAGTTAGGGACAAAGCCTGTTTGCGGTAGAACTGAAGTTTAACGACACTCTTTTCTTCATAAAAGCTTCCTTTGAATTATGGGCCCGCGGGCAAAAAGGTTTGATGTTTGTTTTCTGTCTTTTACGAAAGAACTGTTTTTTATTGTGTTTGCAATTTCAATCGCACTAAAGACTATGACCTGAGAGTGAATGTGTCGCATGTCACCCAAAAGGTGCCATGCTAAACATCCAGACTGTTGAAAAGAAACTCTCCAACAATCCTTTCTCAGATAGCTTAAGGCTCGTAACGTACGAAAGAAATCATTCATGATTACTGTATCTTAAGCTGTTTTTGAGATGAGAAGAGAACAAGCTCAACTAAGGGGAGACTATCAAGTCCTAATGTTGTCATGCCAAGGATTCATCCTATGGTTGAGGTTTGAAACAGGGAACTCCTAGAAGTTATCATGCATAGGTTTCAACCTAAAGTTCTATCATCACTTCCTTATCAAAGGAAATGAGAGTCCTAAGGGATCATGTCAATGATAAATAGAAACAGATAAAGCATCAGCTTAAACAGTAAACAGATATACAACTATAAAGTGCATGCAATGCAAGTGAGGGAGGAAATGTGTGTGGGGCATCAGCCTCCACAAGCTCATCTTAACCTCAGGCCAGATATGAGTAACTGCAATCATACAGGAAAAATAACATAAAGTGCTATCAAGCAAACACAATAATAACTGCAATCACACAGAGGAAATGAAATACTATCAAGCAAAACAAACCACATGGGCAAGGGAGCTGGGCTCTACCGAATACCCGCAAGCAAAGCCATACAGTAAAAATACAAGCAGAGGGAGCAACTCAACCTCTAGTGCAATCATGCCCCTAGCTTACATCAGCCTAGATATGAACTTATTCTAATGCATCAAGCAAATCAAACAAGGCACACCAATACAGAAGAGAAAACAGACAAGAGAGAAGGCAGATCAACAACTCCTACAACTTCAAGCTTCAGCTCTTCTGACAGCAACTCAGTCTTTAGACTTCAACCACCCTTCAAGGCTATCATCTTCCATGACAAGTATCAACTTGCTTCTCCAAGGTTTCAATCCATCAAACATAAGTATCAACCTATTCTCCCTTCTCTAAGCTTCAGCTCTTCAGTCAATTCCACCTTCAGGCTTCACTCCTAACTACAAGTATCAACTTGACTCCTTCAGGCTTTCAGTGCATCAATGCAAGTGTCAACTTATCTTTTATTCTTCAAGCCTCAGCTCTTCACCCAATCTCCATTGGATCTTCTGCATGAGTTTCAACTTGGTCTTCTTGCTTCAGCTCTCTTTGCTTTACCAGTATCAACTTGGCTTTCCTCTTCATCTACAAGCTTCAGCTTCTCTGGGTAATCTTCAATCACATGGAAGTGTCAACTTCATCCTTCAATCTTCTTCAAGCAAGGAACTCCATCCTCTAACAAGGGATAAAGATGCATCTATCAAGAGCAAAGTTGGGATGATTGGTAGCAGAGTGAAGACCAAAGGTCACCACTGAGCATCCTGTCATCAGAGAAAGAGACCCTCAAAGGTTCTACCAATTTGAAAAGAGCCACACATCCTACCAAAGGAGGGATGAGGCCTTTACAAGGGACCTTACATCATAGGGAAGAATGGAATTGATCAACATATTCCATGTTTATGAAGGAAGAGAACTATCTAGAAGCTCTGCCTACAAAACCCTAATCTTAACCTAATCAAAACTACACCACAAGAAGGGAATATCTTCAAATCCAAGCCTCTTCAAGCAATCCAATGCATCTTCAACTTGCCTTCATCCTCATCCAAAAACAAGCAAAGCAAAACCCTAATCTAAGGGAACTAAAGATGTTAATCTAGTTGAGTTAGTGCACTAGAGTCATCTAAAACTAGCACCTAAACTAAAATCAATCAAAAATAGCAAACTATCTTATAAATTTCTACAAAACTTCCTAAGGGATCCTAATTCAATTAAGAACACCTCATACCAAAACCAGGGACTAAATCATCTATTAAGTCCTAAAATTAAGCCCTAAATCCAAAGATGTCAATCATAAACCCTAAAAATGGAGCTTCTAAAGGTTTCAACCTAAACTACCACCTATGTTCATCACAAAAATGTGAGAAAATTCTATGGGGAGCATGCACATCTATGCTAACTACTCACAAAAAATCAAGATCGAAATCATCATCACATGATCACACAAAATTCCACAAAATCAAGTATCAAACATAACTATTTTAATATCAATTAAAATGTGAAAATTCCCATAAAATCATAAAATGCATGAAATAAAAATATTTTTTATCTAAAAAATACTAGACTCAGTCATGAATATAATGCAAAAAGAATGGGATTAATTGGATCATTTTTCAATTTTATATGATTTAATCAAGAACCATAAATAAAAATGAAAAATAAAGAAAATCCAAATAAAATAGACAAATGCACGGTGCAAGTAGTAAACAGAATTAGTTCGTTTAATGGATTGGGCCATCAGGGGGGGTGCTGATATCAATCAATTCACTAAGCCCAGAACCAACAACTAAATGAAACGATGCGTTTCATTAACTCAGATCCTTCACAAATTGAAATTAAAACGTGGCCGTTGGATGGGGGTCCTAGTCCAAGTCAAATCTTGATCTAACGGCTATCAAGTCATCTTCTCCAATTCAAACCTCTGAAACTCACGCGCAGCTCCGGCCACCACCGGTGGTGCTTCGGTCACCATTCCACAACCCTAGTTCAACATAGAGTCCACCATAGGCCACGATCCCTTAATAAAACATGTCCCAAATTCCCTCACGAATTCATTCATGCCCTTAATTCTCTCTGAAACCTCAAGATTCACAAGAACCAATCCTCAACCGAAAATGGTAACACACCTATTTTGTCTCTAATTCTCAAATTAATGGTCTGAAATCATTCCTACACCGTTCTACAATGCATCTAACACCCTAATTCATCTTAATTCTGCCTAATTTAAGCTAGAGATTGAAGGTTACCAACATGATAAATCTTGATGAACAGACGCACTAAATCTTCAAATCAAGCTCTCTAACCTTCCAGACACGATCAATGGATCATTTCCTTGCTTCTGTATGCAATAAAACTGGTTGAAAACTCCTGAAACTTGAAACCCGATGGTGAGTTGCAGGTGGAAAAAATCTGAGCTCAAGAACACCAATCAACCACGAATTCCCCTTGATTATGATCTGGAATCAATCCCTAGCATCCATGGAAGAAGTTGCAATCAAGAAAATGGATGGAAAGTGAAGAAATTGGTGAAACCGAATTCAGTTGCAAGCTATGCAATTTCAATCTCAATCTTTGCTCTCTCCTTCAATCAACACCAACCTTTGCTTTGGATCACCTCTACTCAATATATAGAACATGTATGAGTGATCTAGAACCCTCTAGATCCTTCTAATGAGAAATCCAATCTCTCATGACATGAGAATTTCAACCATAGGCCATGATATGCATAATTCTGTTTGCAGCTTGAAATCCCTCTCATTCTCTTCCAATTTCTCCCCTAGTGAAATTTTGAAAGTGTTTGGCTTGCAAGGGGCCTTGGTAATGCCTTGATTCTAGGTTTTGCAAATGTTACTTATGATATAAGTAAATACTTTTCAAAGCAAGTCCACAAATTAGACCTCAAATCAAAAACATGGCTAAACCAATGTTCTTAAAATGCTTTTTAGAGTCAAAATGACCTATTACGTGCCTTGGTTTGGATGTGTAGATCAAAAGTATCAATTTCCAACTTTGGTTTATTTAACTTATACCCTTATTTTAGGTCATTTTTGCAACTTTGAGCTACAAGCACTTCCAACATCTCATGACCTCTTTAATAGCCTTAAAACATCATTTGAACAAGTTTGATGTTGAACATTTTCCCATTTGAAACTTGGAAATCGGAGTTATGGCCTTATGGTTGAAATGACCTGTAATCTCCAAATGACCAAAATGCCCTTGACTTGTCAAAGCCATAACTTGAGTTCTACAAATCCTATCAAGGACTTCTAGTACTATCTAGAACGCTAAGAAGATAAGGAACAACATTCATGTTGACCAGAAGTTCATAGGAATCATCCTTCTTGGGCAAAAGTTTGATGCAAGTTGGGCAACTTTCAAGCTCCCAAATTCACATACCTCTGATGACCTGTAACTTGTCAAAGTCATAACTTGAGTTCTATAAATCCTATCAAGGACTTCTAGTACTAAAATTAAAGCTAAGATCAAGCTCTACAATATTCATGTTGGGGGTAAGATGAGATGACAAACACATCTTGAGCTAAACTGCCTTGAAGATAGGGGTCAAACTAGGGGATTTTACACTGTCAAGCCTTAGAAACCCTAGCTTGAAACTTCTCAAACTCTTCAATCATGATGAGTTTACCTTGGAATCATCCTTATAACATCTCAATGCATCAATCCATGATCACATGGTTCTTGGATTAGGTCTCAACCTTCCTCCAAGTCTTTAGTTGACTTAGGGTTGACCCAGTCAAACCCTAACTGCACCACTCATGGCTGAGTCTTCTTAATCTTGCACAATGACCTGTCTAGGACTCAAAGTGATCTCCAACACTTCTCATGAGCTCTCTCAAGACCTCAAGTCCATATCCATGACCTCAGAATCATCTAATGGCTTCCCACAACTCTCAAGTTAGGAGACCTACACACTTGGCTTCAACCACTCCTTCTGAGGATCTTTTAACTTCTCTGACAAGGATATCAACCCTTGAACACTTGAATAAGCTTCTTAGCTAGCTTCAAAGTCTAGTATAAATCTTGATTGGTAATCATACCTCTTGATCTCCTGCACACATGTCATTGAAATGCAAATGATAATGCTAATGTGAATAAAATGAAACATAAGCTAGGTAAAGAAATGTTGGGCAAATTTTGGGGTGCAACAGCTGCCCCTATTCAAACGGCTTGAACTTGACTTGGTGAGAAGCGAACGACTCTCAACCAATCAAGGTACGAGACGGTTGAATACCAATAAACCCGGAATTTTGCCAACTGCACAAGTACACGGTACTCTGATGGGAACAAATCTTCGAAAACTGAAATATTACCTGCACGGAAACTAGCTGGGGAATCGGTCACACGGCAGCTGGTGATACAGGGTCGATCATGCCATCAGACACCAGGATTCCTCGGGACTCAGCAGGTCAATAATCAAGTTAATCATGCCGTCGGGCATTCAAAGAAATTTTCGGGCATCAGTCGGACTTCATCAGTAAGTCGGGAATAGAATTCTCAGTCAATCATGAATCAATTGGGGGATATCCAAACTTCTGCCGTCAGGCACTCCGCATCAGTGGGGAGAACTGCTTCGTTAATACGGTTGGACTTCAATCATAAAGTCTTCAAGGGAAGTTTCAACTTTGCTGCTCAGAAACCTGCTGGGGATGACACATCTCCGCTGGGGATTCTGGAGAACTATCAAGTCATTCTCCTTCGGGGCTTCAGAAATCATTTTGGGTGAATCAACTCTGCTGAGGACTTCAAGAATCATCTTGGACAAACGACTTTGCTGGGGAATTCAAGAATCATCCTGAACCAATAACTCTGCGGGAGATTTCAGGAATCATCCTGAGCAAATACTCTGCCGGGGACTCTAAGCATCAACTTGAGCAACCCTCTCTGGCGACTTCACTGGGGATTTTAAGAGTCATCTTAAACAATCAACTTCGCTGAGGAGTTCAAGAATCATCTTGGGCAAATGACTTTGCTGGGGAATTCAAGAATCATCTTGAGCCACCTAACTTTTCCGAGATTGCAGGAATCATCCTGAGCAAACATCCTGCCGGGGAACACCTGCAAAACAAGAACGGTAACGACCTAGCTCATGTTTTATATGTATATGTTTGACAATAGCGCAATGCTCCACACGGTGGAAATGCTACGCGTTTATGGTAGATACTATGCAATCATGCAAAGTGCTACGACCCCATCAGCAAAATAAATGTTGAAGGGAGAATTCTCCTATCAAGGAGAAAGGACCATTCTGGTGGAGGAAGGAATCATCCTGCCGAGGAGAAGAAGTCACGCCAATCTCAATTGGACGCTGCTTGGGGAAACGAACTTCAGTCGAATGCTGCAGGGGAACGAAGCTCTACGAGAACCTGGACCTGCTGAGGAAAGCGATGTCAATCACAAAAACAAACGGCACGACATTCACAGCCAACCTTTCCTGGAGGTAACGACTCCGGCGGGGAAATACAACATCAGCTATTCAACACTCTACTAGGGAAAACCAATCATGGCCCAAACTGCTTTCCAAGGATTCGGCTCTCTTGGGGATCTGCAAACTCGGCTGGGGGAGAAGGAATCGTCCTGCTTACAGGGGAGAGTACGACTCTGTGGGGAATTTCAATTCTACTGAAGACTTCAGTCTGGAACTATCGATTGCTGCACACTTCAGTATGTGACTCAGCTAGGGAGATGACATTCCTTCAAGATGCATTTGATTGGGGATAGAATCTTCTCTGCCTGGGGAGACATATCAATGCCTACGATCTCACGTTCAGACTCTGCGGGGAGAGGCTGCTGAACTTTGCTGGAGAAGAAGGAATCATCTTGCTTGGGGACGCATACGGCGTACTACCTGGTACATGCTACACCTGCACCAACACAAACAAACAGACAAGATACCCTTCTCAAAGGGACCTATCAAGGTTATCATCTTGTGACAATGTTCGAGTAATTCATTGTTTCAACAATCAGTGGCCTGGGCCAGTAAGTTTATGTATGCGCATTTTGTCAAAAACATCGGCGTTCTTTTTCGCAAACAAAATAGGTAAATGCTCAACAAACAAACAGAATTGCTGAATAGTATACACTTTATTGATAACGAACCCCTGAATGGGTAAAAGTCTTTTACAACAGATGCAAGCTCCTGGAATGAGGAAGCCGCGCAAATATAAAAACATAAATATACATCAGTATATACACATGTCGGCAACGAGGCATAAACAAACACCATGAGTTGATCCTTCTATGACCCACTCGACTTCGATACATCTCCGACGCTTTAGCTTCAGAAGAGATTGGTTCAGATAAACGGCCCTCAGGTCTTCCAAACCACTAAACAATGAAAGTCCATACGCGGAACGCAGTCATTTGCTTTTCCAAATCCCTAATTTTTGCCTGAATCGCCCTTCCGGGTTTTCGATTCACCGGGATACCCTTTTTTGCCAAAGTCGCCCTTCCAGGTTTTCGACTTTGCGGGTGTACATTTTTCAATTTATATCCCTAATTTTTGCCCGAACCTTTTTCCTTTTTTATGGTTCGCCGGGATGCCCCTTTTTTGCCTGGATGCTCTTTTTCTTTCCAGCGGGTCGTTTTTTAAGCAAAGTATTTTTTAACTGCGTCCGCGTTCACCGGGGATGCAAAATCTTCGCCATCCATCATGGGCAACAACAAGGCTCCTCCCGAAAAGACCTTGCTGACGATGTACGGACCTTCGTAATTGGGAGTCCACTTGCCCCGGTGATCGGAGTGTGGAAGAAGAATCTTCTTCAGGACGAGATCACCCGTCTGAAAGCTTCTAGGGCGCACCTTCTTATCATAAGCTTTCTTCATTCGGCTTTGGTACAGACGACCATGAGCAATCGATGCTAACCTCTTCTCGTCCATCAGGCTGAGTTGGTTTAGTCGGTTCCTAATCCATTCTGCCTCGTCGAGTTTCACGTCAACCAAAGCTCGTAAAGAAGGAATCTCCACTTCTAACGGTAGGACAACTTCCATACCATACACTAAGGAGAAAGGAGTTGCCCCGGTTGACATACGTATCGTCGTACGATAACCGTGCAGTGCAAATGGCAACATCTCGTGCCAATCCTTGTAGGTCACAACCGTCTTCTGCACAATCTTCTTAATGTTCTTATTAGCCGCTTCAACGGCGCCATTCATCTTCGTAGCACGAGATCGTGGTTTCTCTTATACAAAACTCCATCAGGATTGAGATAAAAATTTCCAGACAACCTCCTCAGAGTCTTCTTATCCTGGGTTGACGCTCCCGCAGGATACTCCTTAGTCATAAGGAAGGTCTGGATGTCATGGAACCATGTCTTGCCGTCGGAGGCTTCCTCGATTGCAAAGACGAATGCAGGTCTATCAAGACGAGAAAGGACAATTCTTGGAGCTTCATTCCAAAAATTGACTTTATACATCGAAGCCAACGTGGCTAAGGCATCAGCCATCTGATTTTCTGCTCTGGGCACATGATGGAGTTCCACTCGATCAAAGAACGGAAGCAGCCTTCTGGCATAATTCATGTACGGCACCAAATTCGATTGACGAGTCTCCCACTCCCCTTTAATCTGGTTGATCACAAGCGCCGAGTCACCATATACATCTAGGTTCTTGATTCTCAAATCAATTGCCTCTTCTAAACCCATGATGCATGCTTCGTACTCCGCTTCGTTATTGGTGACCGGAAACGTCAGTCTCGCAGTGAACGGGATATGGGATCCGTGGGGAGTCGTGATGATCGCCCCAATGCCACTTCCGTAAGAATTAACCGCCCCGTCAAATATCAATTTCCACTGGGATTTCCTATCTGGACCCTCGTCGGGCAACGGTTCATCGCAATCTTTTGCTTTGAGAAACATGATATCCTCATCAGGGAATTCAAATTTCATCGGCTGGTAATCTTCGATTGGCTGTTCGGCCAGGTATTCAGACAATACGCTTCCCTTGATGGCCTTCTGGGAAACGTACTGAATATCATATTCCGTCAACACCATTTGCCATCTGGCAATCCTGCCCGAAAGCGCTTGCTTCTCGAAGACATACTTGATCGGATCCATCTTCGAAATTAGCATGGTGGTGTGGTTGAGCATGTATTATCGCAAACGTTTGGCAGCCCAGGCTAATGCATAACACGTCTTCTCCAGCATCGAGTAACGAGATTCAGAGTCTGTGAACTTTTTACTCAAGTAATAAATGGCATGCTCCTTTCTGCCCGTCTCGTCGTGCTGACCGAGAACACACCCCATACTATTCTCAAGAACTGTCAAGTACATGATTAAGGGTCGTCCGACCACTGGGGGTATCAAGATCGGAGGTTCCTGCGGATACTGTTTTATCTTGTCAAATGCCTTCTGGCAATCCTTGTTCCAGATAATCGCCTGATCTTTCTTTAGCAGTTTGAACATCGGTTCACACGTGGCCGTGAGCTGAGAGATAAACCTTGCAATGTAGTTTATTCTGCCCAAGAAACCACGAACTTCTTTTTCTGTTTTTGGCGCTGGCATTTTTTGTATTGCTTTAATCTTCGCAGGATCAACCGATGCCTCTTTCACTCACGATAAACCCCAGTAGTTTTCCAGACCGTACTCCGAAAGTACACTTGTTAGGATTCAGCCTCAACCTGAACTTCCTAAGCCTCTCCAAAAGCTTCAGCAAATTGACCAGATGTCCCTCCTCCGTTTGGGACTTCGCAATCATGTCATCAACATAGACTTCAATCTCATGATGAATCATATCATGAAACAAAGTGACCATTGCTCGTTGGTAAGTGGCCCCTGCGTTCTTCAGACCGAAAGGCATTACCTTATAGCAAAATGTTCCCCAAGGTGTGATAAACGTAGTTTTCTCCATGTCCTCCGGTGCCATCTTGATTTGATTGTAACCGGAGAAGCCATCCATGAACGAAAATACGGAGAACTGAGCTGTATTGTCGACCAACACATCAATATGAGGTAGCGGGAAATCATCTTTAAGGCTCGCCCTATTCAAATCCCGATAATCGACGCACATTCGTACCTTACCATCCTTCTTCGGTACAGGCACTATGTTGGCGACCCACGGAGGGTAAGTAGTGACCGCTAAGAAGTCGGCATCAAGCTGCTTCTGCATTTCTTCTTTGATCTTAACGGCCATATCTGGTCGCGTCCTTCTAAGCTTCTGCTTAACGGGAGGACAATCTTCTCGCAGCAGCAAGTGGTGGACCACGATGTCAGTATCAAGTCCGGGCATATCTTCGTATGACCAAGCAAAGACGTCACTATACTCTCTTAGCATCTCGACCAATCTCTGCTTGACATCACTCTGCAATGCAGCCCCTATCCTGACGCTCCAGACAAGTTCTTCAGATCCCAGATTCACGATCTCAATCTCTTCCTCATGAGGCAGAATAACTCTCTCTTCTTGTTTCAACAAGCGGGCCAACTCTTCGGGAAGGTCTTCATCTTCATCAATCTCTTCTTTGGCTTGATAGATCGAGCAATCGAAGTCGAAGTGAGTCGTAGATGGTCCAGAGTCGATGTCATCTGTTATGTGGATCCTGCAATAATAAGGGTTAAGCTTAAAATAAGGATATGCAGGTTAGCTCAAACCTCATTGCCATTTTATTGTTTTTCAAAACAAATATAAAACAGAAATAACAGAGATCACAATATTTGAATACGAAGAAAACGCCTTTTGATTTATTGATAAAATGCATGTACATAATCAAACAAGGCCCTGACAATAAAACCACTATGCCCCGGGTAGGACATATGGTTGTACAACGATTGGAAAAAAGTAAATCATTACTCTTCACTTGTCATCTAGATGATATCCTTGACAGACCAGTTGTTGAGGCTCTCGCCTGGCTTGCTTGGTTGGATCCAAGAGTCTAAGTCACGGTCGCTATCTCCGCTATCTTCAGACACCGCGTTGACACTTTCAAATATCACCCCACCACTGGTAAACCGGATCGGCCCTTTGCCTCGCGATGCACCATGAGAAGAGGAGGCTTCAGCCGCAGGAGAATATCCCAACCCAAACTTGTCTTGCTTGTTAGGTATCTCCAAAATTCGCCCCCAGCCTGGGGTAGATCCGACTTGAACAACGGCCCAGGCTTCCTTGAAGGAGGAGAGAGTCATCTCTGGCTTCTCAGTGACTACAGGAGCTACGTTCTTGACTTTAACAGCTTCAAACGCTTGGCATAGAGTTTCGTGGATTTACCCATCCATCTCAACATACTTGAAGGACGACAAATGGCTCACCATTATGTCTTCCTCGCCACAAACAGTCACGATGCTACCTCCGATAGCGTACTTGAGTTTCTGGTGCAACGTGGAAGTCACGGCACATGCGAAATGGATCCATGGCCGGCCTAAGAGGCAACTGTAGGCAGGCATGATGTCCATGATGTAAAAGACCGCATCGAATGTTTCCAGCCCGACTTGGATTGGCAATGTCACCTCCCCGAAAACATGGCGTTTGGTTCCATCGAACGCTTTCACAACCAGATCACTGGGTGTGCAAATCCCTCCACGAGTATCCAACTTCATTAATGCCTTCTTCGGAAGAACATTGAGCGACGACCCTGTGTCTACCAGCACATGCGACATAATTGTTCCCCTATACTCTATCGAGATGTGCAGGGCACTATTTTGGTTCCTCCCCTTCGGCGTCAGCTCTAAGTCAGTGAACCCTAACCCATTTCCAGCATTCACGTGGGCTACGACCTCTTCCAACTAGTTTACCGATATTTCCTGCGGTACATATGCAGCGTTCAATACCTTCAGCAGCGCGTTGCGGTGTGCCTCAGAACACAGCAACAGATTCAGGATGGAAATCTTCGAGGGTGTCTGATGGAGGTGATCCACGATCTTGTAGTCACTCTTTTTAATCAACCTCATAAATTCCTCGGCGTCTTTAACAAGTAAGTCTTTTTCTACCCCACGGGGGATCTCTTCAACGACTTTACTCTTCCCTTTATCAGCTGCATCAGCTCTGTCCGCCTTATCCGTTACGACCTCAGGTGGTGCAAACACTCTCCCGCTGCGAGTGATTCTGCTAACGCCCGCTAGGTTCTCCACAGACGACCCAAACGGTTCTAGTTGCAACTTCTGTCCATTGCAGTAGACCTCTGCCCCGTAATGCCATGGGACAGCATTAGTGCTTTCGAAGGGTATCGACCCAGCTTTGGTGATAGTAATTGTGGGCGGCCTGGGTGCAGAAATGGTGATCGTCCGGCGAGGGATGGTGATGGTGGCAACCTCATCACCTTGCTTCAGCATTACCTCTCCCGATCTGCTTTCGGCTCTTCGGCTAAACTGCAGGATTCCTTCGGTCATCAGACTTTGAATCCCTTCTATCAACTGTTCACATCCATCAGGACTAGTCGCACAGCCCATACACAGCTCCCCACAGCCTGGGAAGAAACCTATTTTCATCAGCTTAGCTTTAACGAAGCTAAGTGGTGTCTTCAGATCTCTGACGTCAGTCAACAAATCCAAACTCTTGTCTTCAATAATGGCATTTACTCCACCTCCCCTATGATTCGGCATAGGGTTCTTCGTGACGTTTGGCACATTATCTGAGAAGTTGATGATCTTAGCATCCACCATGTCCTGCACCTTATGCTTGAAGGCTTTGCAATTCTCTATTGCGTGGCCTGGTGCCCCTGAGTGAAATTCGCAAGTCGCATTCGCATCATAACCTGGCGGAGGTGCCCCTGTCAAGGGAGCCAAGGTTCTCTTCTGGATCAACTGTAGCTGGAGCAGAGTCTGCAATAGTTGAGCGTACGACATGGGTGGAGTCTCGAGGTGACGGCTCGACAGAGGTGCCCTGTTCTGATATTTTCTGTACCCTTGTTGATTCGATTGTTGTTGCTGCTGCGGTTGCTGCTGCTGTGGCTGTTGAACTGTCGGGATAGTTATGCTGGCCACCTATTGGTGAGGGCTTTTACCCTTCCTTCGAGCATTGGTCACGGCGCTCGTTTCTCCTTCCCGTCTTTTGCCACCATAAGGTTTCTTTCCTCCTCCAGCTGAGGATGAATCACCTTGAATTTTCCCCAGTTTGATCCCATTCTCGATGTGCTCACCCGTGATAATGAGATCTGAGAAGGTTCCGGACATGCCGCTGACCAATTTCTCATAGTAAACCCCTGGGAGGGTGGCCACGAACATTTGCACAAGCTCACGTTCAACCATCGGCGGCTGAACCCTGGCTGCCAATTCACGCCACCGCTGGGCGTATTCCTTAAACCCTTCATTGTTCCTTTGCGACAGATTCTACAGTTGGACTCGGTTCGGGGCCAAGTCACTATTATATTGGTAGTGGTGCACAAATGCTTTAGCAAGTTCCTTCCACGTGCGCACACTGGTAGGTTCCAGACTCATGTACCATTCGAGGGAGGGCCCGGACAGACTGTCTTGAAAGAAATGCATCAGCAACTTCTCGTCCTCAGAATGAGCGGACATTTTTCTGTAATATGATCTCAGGTGGACGCGAGGGCAAGTGGTGCCCTTATACTTTTCAAAGTCAGGTACCTTGAACTTGGGAGGCACCTTGAAATCAGCAATTAGTCCCAACTTGGACATATCAACGCCCAGGGTGTTCTGGTTCTCGAAATTCCTCATCTTATCCTCGAGTGCCTTGAACCTTAGACGTGCTTCAGCAATCATCTCCCCTTCAGCACCTCTCTGAGAGAACACATCGTCTTGACGGTCTTCTAACCACGGCTGAGGCCCAAACAGATTCCCAACACCTGCATTGCCGTTGCCCAGCCCAACATTGACGTTAGCTTCAAGACTCCCATTACCGACGCCCGTCGTATTGCCGTTGAGTCCCATGTTAGCTATCACATTGCCGTTGGCACTTCCATTCCCCCTGATCACGGGGACGCCATTCTGAGGAGTTTCAACTGGTGGAGGGGTAGGCACGGTCCCACCATGGAGTATGCCATTGCTATCGACCCTTGAAATCAGAGGCTGAACCAAGGTTCTGAGCTGATCATGGCCATTGGCGACCTCTTGCATGAGCTCCATGAAGCGATCCATTCTTTCGCGGAGTTCCTGAACATCAGTTTGCACTTGCTCCATGATTCTGGTTTGATTTGCTCTGGTCGGATAGCGGTGGATAAGTCTCTGATCAATCCTGGAAAAACCTGAAACAACCTGAAAACACAAAAGGGTTAGAAGAAACAACAAAGTGCTCGTTATACAGATGCTTCATGCAAATGCAAACGTGTGTCTGTGCGTTAGGTAGGTATCCCCCGATCCTAGTGCCTGAGTGCCAGTGCCGATAATAAGAAGTCCGAGTCCAGTCGTGGAAATAACATCTCATATATATGAAGAAAGCCCATCAAGGCAGTACACAATGTCAGTGAGTACAAGATGAATCAACAGCATGACCCCAGCCAACAAGCCTGGTGATGGTCAGCATCCAACAATGATCAACACAAAAGGATTACAAATATAGTCAAGTACGGCCACGGGCGCGAAACTCTTCTAACAAATTCCTTGTTTCTGGATGATCAGGCCGAGTGAGCAACCCTTCGACGAGTAACTCTCTCTGCATAATGGTGTACTGAAGACCTTCGACCGAATCTTCCCATGCTCCTTCGCCGAAACAATCTTCTAACTTCCGCTTCTTGGACTCAAACGTCAGTTTGCGCTCCTTCAGGTTAGCAAGAGCTTTGTTGAGCTGGCCTTCAGCGGCATATCTGCGAGCGGTTTCTTCATCAAACCTCTTCTCACTGGCCTTCACCTGGGCTTTCAGCTTAGAGATCTGTTGCATCAGCTTATCCTCCCGCTCCTTCCTGGTGGCTAGGGAGACCTTCCAGTGCTGGTTAAACTTGGATATCCTCCGATACGCTTCATCCAAGTGTTGCTTCTTCGTGGCCAGTACATCGTTGACAGCTTTGAAGTCTCGACCCATGCGCTCCCGCTCAGCTATCTGCTTAGTCAAATCTGTCCCCAGCTGGTTCACCAGCTCTATTTGCCTCTTGAAGGAATGAACGACTTCGTTTCTCTCGCTCCTGAGCTGAACCAATTCTTTCTCCAATTCTTCATTTGATTTTTTCAATTCATCTCTCTCAGCTAACACCTGATTATGCTGTTGAATAGGCACAGTGGCGGGTTCTTCAATCACTGGAGGGCTTTCTGGCTTGGCCGAAGGAAACGACATTCGTATAACTTCTGCTCTGGCTCTGATCCAAGTCACATACGGAGGGTAGGCTTGGCTATTGCTTCTCCCCAGTAATGGTTTTCCCCTCTTACTAATACCATTCCAAGCGCGCTGAAGCTTAGATAACATATTCCCTTCTAGAAGACCAGTGAGGTACAGAGATTCCTGCACCTCTTCATCCTTCGGCGGAGCTCTCAAAGCATAAGCAAACTTTCAGACCAGCAAAGACGAATTATAGTTTATACAGCCCTTCCTGCCTATCAAAGGCACGTTCGGAAACCCGCTGCAGCTGAAGATGATCTCAGTGCCCAACCTATCTCTGTCAAACCAGTCAATATCCTCTGCAGATAGACTCATCAAACGCTCGGACCACTCAACTGTGGTTGCAAACGAAACAAATGGACCCCTTTTGGGTAGATGACTATCAAGCCATTTGTAAAGCAGGGGTACACAGCACGAGACATTCTTACCCTTTCTGTTCTCGTTTTTGTAGTGGATGGAATGGTAGACGTCTCCTATCAAGGTAGGGACTGGATTCCCTGAAGCAAAGATGCGAAAAGCGTTGAAGTCCACAAAATCAGGCATATTGGAAAACAGAATGATGCCATATATGCACAGAGCGAGAATGGCGTTGAACACGACCCAACATCCGTCTTTGGCGCACTGCTGAGCCTTTCCCACTAAGAACTGCAAGGAGAAACCGGGAACCTTGTTCCAACTAGACAATACCAACTCGGAGGCATCCAGATGAAGTGAAGGAGCTAGACTAGCCAGATTAGGCTCAGCATCCATATGGACAAAGGGCATCTGACTCTTGATAGGCACACCTATCAAATCAACATACTCCTCTAGTGTGGGTGCGAGAACAAAATCCTAGAGAGTAAAGCATCTCAACGGAGGATCGTAGAACTGCAGCAAGGCGTGCAGCCCATTCAACTCAAACGCAGAAGGTTTACGAACCAAACTGAGCAATTTGCCGTAAGATTTTATGAACCCATCTCTCACAGAATCATCTGCTAAAGCAATCAAACCAGTCAGCTGAACAACATCAGGAGAAGGGAGCTTGTAAGCCACGGTCTTCCTCAGAGAACCCATAACAATACAATAGGAGGCAAGAAATCCTGAATCGGGGGAAACGGTACCTGCAACACAGACACACGTTAATGAAATGCAAATGGGTATGCAAACTAATGTAAAATGCAATCATGCAGCAGGAGATCAAGGCAACTGCGCTGTGGAGATTTTGTATCAACAAAACCACGATGCTGCTCTGTCAAGAACAACCACTATATCTGATATTAAGAAAACCCCGGTATCGGACCATAAATGTGCTCTGTCAAGAACACACAAACATAGGACCATGCATCTGCACTTGTCAAGAACAAACATCTGATACAGGACCAAAACTCTGCTCTGTCAAGAACAAACATCTGATAATAAGGACCTCTGATACAGGACCAAAACTCTGCTCTGTCAAGAACAAACATACATCTGCAGATGAGATCCTCTGATCCCAATCATAAACCTGCTCTATCAAGAACAAATACACATCTGCTGATGAGATCCTCTGATCCCAATCATAAATCTGCTCTATCAAGAACAAATACACATCTCTGAATATAAGGTCCTCTGATACAGGACCATAATTCTGCTCTGTCAAGAACAATCATATATCTGCAGATGAGATCCTCTGATCCCAATCATAAACCTGCTCTGTCAAGAACAAATACACATCTGCTGATAAGATCCTCTGATCCCAATCATAAATCTGCTCTATCAAGAACAAATACACATCTCTGAATATAAGGCCCTCTGATACAGGACCATAATTCTGCTCTGTCAAGAACAATCATATATCTGCAGATGAGATCCTCTGATCCCAATCATTAACCTGCTCTGTCAAGAACAAATACACATCTGCTGATGAGATCCTCTGATCCCAATCATAAATCTACTCTATCAAGAACAAATACACATCTCTGAATATAAGGTCCTCTGATACAGGACCATAATTCTGCTATGTCAAGAACAATCATATATCTGATGATGAGAACCTCTGATACCAACAAAACTGATTCGCTATCAAGAAAACCAGGAAGTCTGAAGGTTAGGGTTTCCTGCAACAAACCCAACCCTGCTCACAGACATGGACCTAAACTGACTCAAGTTCGGCATCCTATGCGGTCATCAGCGTCACAGACATTAAAGAGGGGTGGTACGATACCCAGAATGTGTGGCATCACCAGCTCATGAAGCGGCCTCACTCGGCTGAATCCCAAATGATCGGTCCCCAGAGTCGACAATCCTCCAAACCAACAACCCCCTCAACCCAAAGCGTTGAAAAAGAAGTCAACCGGGAGAACCTCGTCTGAGCGTGGATTTCATGAGACACTAGTGCCTGCAAAGCAAGCACGCGCCCACTAATTTCCACAACTAATGCTAAGTACACTCAAGCCTGGGTCTGGCTTCTCACTCATCAGAATGCCCCTCCCACAACAGCATAGATAATCATATCATACTGAAAAATAAACTGCGGGAAGTAAAATGCGATAAATAAACACAACCCAACAAGTAATCATACAAGCGCTAGGATTGACTCTCGCAGGGACGTCGGATCCCCAAACTGACTCGCATTCGGGACGTTGGATCCCAGAAAACTATCAAGTCCCTAGCAGAGTCGCAAGCTGTCGCTTCTGCGAAAATAAGGTGCCGGAAAAACAGAAGAGTCGCCACCTTTCGTTATTTATCCCTCGGAACGGGAAAGGAAACGATCGGAAAAACCTGAAGAAAAAGGAATAAGACAAGGTCATCGCAACCATTGTCTGGATTCGGGAGTCGGTTACGCAAGGGGAAGGTATTAGCACCCCTCACGTCCGTCGTACTCGACGGGATCCATGCTTGTTGTGTTTACTGGACGAGTTGGTTTATCTATCTACCTATCAAGGCCGGTCTGAAAAGAAAAGAAAAAGAGGACTCAACAAAGCATCGCGCTTTGGGCCTACGTATTCTCATCATAGAAAATCAGAGTCGACGTAGTTCGGCTAACTACGGGTTACGGGGAAGGTGGCTCGCCAATACATCAGTATTGTGCCTACGTACTCTCAACAGGCATGAGAGATCAGAGCTTACGTAGTTCGGGATAATACGGATTACGGGAATTCAGATTCATCTGTTTTATCGAGTGGGGTTAAACAGCAATTCCAGCAGTTAGGGACAAAGCCTGTTTGCGGTAGAACTGAAGTTTAACGACACTCTTTTCTTCAGAAAAGCTTCCTTTGAATTATGGGCCCGCGGGCAAAAAGGTTTGAAGTTTGTTTTCTGTCTTTTACGAAAGAACTGTTTTTTATTGTGTTTGCAATTTCAATCGCACTAAAGACTATGACCTGAGAGTGAATGTGTCGCATGTCACCCAAAGGGTTCCATGCTAAACATCCAGACTGTTGAAAAGAAACTCTCCAACAATCCTTTCTCAGATAGCTTAAGGCTCGGAAAGTACGAAAGAAATCATTCATGATTACTGTATCTTAAGCTGTTTTTGAGATGAGAAGAGAACAGGCTCAACTAAGGGGAGACTATCAAGTCCTAATGTTGTCATGCCAAGGATTCATCCTATGGTTGAGGTTTGAAACAGGGAACTCCTAGAAGTTATCATGCATCGGTTTCAACCTAAAGTTCTATCATCACTTCCTTATCAAAGGAAATGAGAGTCCTAAGGGATCATGTCAATGATAAACCGAAACAGATAAAGCATCAGCTTAAACAGTAAACAGATATACAACTGTAAAGTGCATGCAATGCAAGTGAGGGAGGAAATGTGTGTGGGGCATCAGCCTCCACAAGCTCATCTCAACCTCAAGCCAGATATGAGTAACTGCAATCATACAGGAAAAATAACATAAAGTGCTATCAAGCAAACACAATAATAACTGCAATCACACAGAGGAAATGAAATACTATCAAGCAAAACAAACCACATGGGCAAGGGAGCTGGGCTCTACCGAATACCCGCAAGCAAAGCCATACAGTAAAAATACAAGCAGAGGGAGCAACTCAACCTCTAGTGCAATCATGCCTCTAGCTTACATCAGCCTAGATATGAACTTATTCTAATGCATCAAGCAAATCAAACAAGGCACACCAATACAGAAGAGAAAACAGACAAGAGAGAAGGCAGATCAACAACTCCTACAACTTCAAGCTTCAGCTCTTCTGACAGCAACTCAGTCTTCAGACTTCAACCACCCTTCAAGGCTATCATCTTCCATGACAAGTATCAACTTGCTTCTCCAAGGTTTCAATCCATCAAACATAAGTATCAACCTATTCTCCCTTCTCCAAGCTTCAGCTCTTCAGTCAATTCCACCTTCAGGCTTCACTCCTAACTACAAGTATCAACTTGACTCCTTCAGGCTTTCAGTGCATCAATGCAAGTGTCAACTTATCTTTTATTCTTCAAGCCTCAGCTCTTCACCCAATCTCCATTGGATCTTCTTCATGAGTTTCAACTTGGTCTTCTTGCTTCAGCTCTCTTTGCTTTACCAGTATCAACTTGGCTTTCCTCTTCATCTACAAGCTTCAGCTTCTCTAGGTAATCTTCAATCACATGGAAGTATCAACTTCATCCTTCAATCTTATTCAAGCAAGGAACTCCATCCTCTAACAAGGGAGAAAGATGCATCTATCAAGAGCAAAGTTGGGATGATTGGTAGCAGAGTGAAGACCAAAGGTCACCATTGAGCATCCTGTCATCAGAGAAAGAGACCCTTAAAGGTTCTACCAATTTGCAAATATCCACACATCCTACCAAAGGAGGGATGAGGCCTTTACAAGGGACCATACATCATAGGGAAGAATGGAATTGATCAACATATTCCATGTTTATGAAGGAAGAGAACTATCTAGAAGCTCTGCCTACAAAACCCTAATCTTAACCTAATCAAAACTACACCACAAGAAGGGAATATCTTCAAATCCAAGCCTCTTCAAGCAATCCAATGCATCTTCAACTTGCCTTCATCCTCATCCAAAAACAAGCAAAGCAAAACCCTAATCTAAGGGAACTAAAGATGTTAATCTAGTTGAGTTAGTGCACTAGAGTCATCTAAAACTAGCACCTAAACTAAAATCAATCAAAAATAGCAAACTATCTTATAAATTTCTACAAAAATTCCTAAGGGATCCTAATTCAATTAAGAACACCTCATACCAAAACCAGGGACTAAATCATCTATTAAGTCCTAAAATTAAGCCCTAAATCCAAAGATGTCAATCATAAACCCTAAAAATGGAGCTTCTAAAGGTTTCAACCTAAACTACCACCTATGTTCATCACAAAAATGTGAGAAACTTCTATGGGGAGCATGCACATCTATGCTAACTACTCACAAAAAATCAAGATTGAAATCATCATCACATGATCACACAAAATTCCACAAAATCAAGTATCAAACATAACTATTTTAATATCAATTAAAATGTGAAAATTCCCATAAAATCAGAAAATGCATGAAATAAAAATATTTTTTATCTAAAAAATACTAGACTCAGTCATGAATATAATGCAAAAAGAATGGGATTAATTGGATCATTTTTCAATTTTATATGATTTAATCAAGAACCATGAATAAAAATGAAAAATAAAGAAAATCCAAATAAAATAGACAAATGCACGGTGCAAGTAGTAAACAGAATCAGTTCATTTAATGGATTGGGCCATCAGGGGGGTGCTGATATCAATCAATTCACTAAGCCCAGAACCAGCAACTAAATGAAACGATGTGTTTCATTAACTCAGATCCTTCACAAATTGAAATTAAAACGTGGCCGTTGGATGGGGGTCCTAGTCCAAGTCAAATCTTGATCTGATGGCTATCAAGTCATCTTCTCCAATTCAAACCTCTGAAACTCGCGCGCAGCTCCGGCCACCACCGGTGGTGCTCCGGTCACCATTCCACAACCCTAGTTCAACATAGAGTCCACCATAGGCCACGATCCCTTAATGAAACATGTCCCAAATTCCCTCACGAATTCATTCATGCCCTTAATTCTCTCTGAAACCTCAAGATTCACAAGAACCAATCCTCAACCGAAAATGGTAACACACCTATTTTGTCTCTAATTCTCAAATTAATGGTCTGAAATCATTCCTACACCATTCTACAATGCATCTAACACCCTAATTCATCTTAATTCTGCCTAATTTAAGCTAGAGATTGAAGGTTACCAACCTAATAAATCTTGATGAACAGACGCACTAAATCTTCAAATCAAGCTCTCCGACCTTCCAGACACGATCAATGGATCATTTCCTTGCTTCTGTATGCAATAGAACTGGTTGAAAACTCCTGAAACTTGAAACCCGATGGTGAGTTGCAGGTAGAAAAAATTTGAGCTCAAGAACACCAATCAACCATGAATTCCCCTTGATTATGATCTGGAATCAATCCCTAGCATCCATGGAAGAAGTTGCAATCAAGAAAATGGATGGAAAGTGAAGAAATTGGTGAAACCGAATTCAGTTGCAAGCTATGCAATTTCAATCTCAATCTTTGCTCTCTCCTTCAATCAACACCAACCTTTGCTTTGGATCACCTCTACTCAATATATAGAACATGTATGAGTGATCTAGAACCCTCTAGATCCTTCTAATGATAAATCCAATCTCTCATGACATGAGAATTTCAACCATAGGCCATGATATGCATAATTCTGTTTGCAGCTTGAAATCCCTCCCATTCTCTTCCAATTTCTCCCCTAGTGACATTTTGAAAGTGTTTGGCTTGCAAGGGCCTTGGTTATGCCTTGATTCTAGGTTTTGCAAATGTTACTTATGATGTAAGTAACTACTTTTCAAAGCAAGTCCACAAATTAGACCTCAAATCAAAAATGTGGCTAAACCAATGTTCTTAAAATGATTTTTAGAGTCAAAATGACCCATTACGTGCCTTGGTTTGGATGTGTAGATCAAAAGTATCAATTTCCAACTTTGGTTTATTTAACTTATACCCTTATTTTAGGTCATTTTTGCAACTTTGAGCTACAAGCACTTCCAACATCTCATGACCTCTTTAATAGCCTTAAAACATCATTTTAAACAATTTTGATGTTGAACACTTTCCCATTTGAAGCTTGGAAATGGGAGTTATGGCCTTATGGTTGAAATGACCTGTAATCTCCAAATGACCAAAATGCCCTTGACTTGTCAAAGCCATAACTTGAGTTCTACAAATCCTATCAAGGACTTCTAGTACTCTCTAGAAATCTAAGAAGATAAGGAACAACATTCATGTTGACCAGAAGTTTATAGGAATCATCCTTCTTGGGCAAAAGTTTGATGCAAGTTGGGCAACTTTCACGCTCCCAAATTCACATACCTCAGATGACCTGTAACTTGTCAAAGTCATAACTTGAGTTCTATAATACCTATCAAGGACTTATAGTACTCAAATTAAAGCTAAGATCAAGCTCTACAACATTCATGTTGGGGGTAAGATGATATGACAATCACATCTTGAGCTAAACTGCCTTGAAGATAGGGGTCAAACTAGGGGATTTTACACTGTCAAGCCTTAGAAACCCTAGCTTGAAACTTCTCAAACTCTTCAATCATGATGAGTTGACCTTGGAATCATCCTTATAACATCTCAATGCATCAATCCATGATCACATGGTTCTTGGATTAGGTCTCAACCTTCCTCAAAGTCTTTAGTTGACTTAGGGTTGACCCAGTCAAACCCTAACTGCACCACTCATGGCTGAGTCTTCTTAATCTTGCACAATGACCTGTCTAGGCCTCAAAGTGATCTCCAACACTTCTTATGAGCTCTCTCAAGACCTCAAGTCCATCTCCATGACCTCAGAATCATCTGATGGCTTCCCACAACTCTCAAGTTAGGAGACCTACACACTTGGCTTCAACCACTCCTTCTGAGGATCTTTTAACTTCTCTGACAAGGATATCAATCCTTAAACACTTGAATAAGCTTATTAGCTAGCTTCAAAGTATAGTATAAATCTTGATTGGTAATCATACCTCTTGATCTCCTGCACACATGTCAATGAAATGCAAATGATAATGCTAATGTGAATGAAATGAAACATAAGCTAGGTAAAGAAATGTTGGGCAAATTTTGGGGTGCAACAGTTGGGACTCTTATAAGAATATTCACCTGTAATCCAATATCAAAAAAATAATAAATAAATAAATCTTCTTTGGTATTCTGTAACGTTTATAAGAACTTGAGTTCCATGAAACTTTTCATTTCTGCATTTTAGCATTCTGCATTTAGCATTTTGCATATGCATGTGTCTCTCCACCTCTGCGGCTCATCCGATCTTCTACTTTGTATGTCAGCTGACATCCCGACCGTCTGGCTAAGCTCGAAGTATTACTAAAGGATAGCAAAGAAAACAAAGGATATGGATTCTATGACTGGCTTTAGAATTGTGACTAATTCGTTGTTTGATCTTCCCTCCGATGAAGATGTTCAGGAAGTGGATGTTCCTACACATCCTCAACCTTTGCAAGACAACCTGTTCATCCCAATTGATAGAAGAGTTTCCCAGTTTCCACAACTTGTACCTAATCTTCAGAATTTCCGTACTAAGATGAAGGTGGACGATCCTAGATTTATAGCAATGGAGAAAGAATTTCGTGATTTCAAAGAGCAATTGAAGATGATGAAAGGAGCTGGTGCATCTGATCTTGATGCTCATGACTTGTGTTTAGTTCCAGGTGTGATTATTCCTCCGAAGTTCAAGATGCCTGTCTTTGAAGTTTACAAAGGTGTTAGTTGTCCAAGATACCATTTAATAATGTTTTGTCGAAAGATGGATGCTTATGTTGACGATGACAAGTTGATGATTCATTACTTTCAAGAAAGCTTATCTGGGGCATCCTTGATATGGTATATGAAGCTACAAAGGAATCACATTCAGTCTTGGAGAGATTTAGCTGACACTTTTGTGAAGCAATACAATTATAATTTGGATATCGCTCCAGACAGTGATCAACTAGAAGGAATGAGTAAGAATAATGATGAATCTTTCAGGGAATATGCTCAGCGATGGAAAGAGTTGGCAGCCCAAATTCATCCACCACTTCCAGAGAAAGATTTAACCAATATGTTTCTAAGAACACTGCCAAACTCTTATTATGTTAGGATGGTAGGCGTGGTGCCATTAGATTTCTCCAAAATTATAGAAGTCGGAGTAAACATTGAGAATGCACTCAAACGTGGAAGAATTCAAGATGACTTGAATAACCAAGCTAATGAAGAGATTTTAGTTAGTGATTCCCAAGAGGAAGGAAGTGTTGATGTTAATGCAATCCTGCCTGATCCAGTTCCAAGACCTTATCCTCAACATCAGTATGTGGCGCCCGCTCAGCGCAGACAACGACTACCTCATAAACGGAGGATGATATCTCCAAATCAGCATCAGAATCGACAGGTTCGAAGAAAGTTTTAGAATCAGAAGATACCTCTGAGTACTCCGAAAGAAGAAACTCGCTGGTTTGATCTTATCCCAATGACTTACAGTCAACTATGGTCTTATTTCATCCAAAACTCGGTAATGACTCCCAAAAAGACTAGAATCATGAAGTCTCACCCACCGTGGTTCAACTCAAACACCAGTTGTGAATTCCTTGATGAAGTGTTGGGGCATTCGATTGAGGAGTGCAAAGTTTTTCAAGATAAAGTTCAAGAGATGATAGATGATGAAGTGCTGACTTTCAAGGGAGAAAGACCAATCGTGAATGGAACACCATTATGCTGATCACCTATTCATTTTCGTTCGCTTTTGTGTTTTATTTCATAATTGGCATGTAAGAACATGTTATTTTGAACAAGTAGTGCAATAAGTGTTTTTCTTGAAGAAATCCTTTCGTTTCACTCTTAAAATTTTCTTCATAATTTTATAATGCCCAATCTTTTTCACTTTGGTGAAGAATTGGAAGGAGGATGACGAATCAAAAACGTAAGGTCTCTCAATGTATGGTTTTGAAAAAAAACCTACTGATGATGTAAGGCATTTTCTTCAAACCTCCAAAACACCACTAGATATAAAGCGGTTAATTCCTCTTTAACCATTTTTCAACCTCATTTTAACCTAGGGAAATTTTCAGTCAGCTTGATTGAGCACCTAAGTTTTCAAAAAAAAAGTGAGCATCTTTCAAAAATGGATGGGTACAAATATACTTTGACCCATATACCTTTGTTTTACAAATAATATAACCTTCAAAGTCCTAATTGAAGTAAGGTTACTTCGAAAGCATACTCAGTGAGATAACGTTTCCTGACTCCTATTGAGTTATACTCGATTTTCGTTGGCTTTATAAAAATTAATTTATATCCTAACTAGTGATTTCGGTCACCAGTTATTGGGATATCTCTTTTCAAAACTTCAAGACAAACATATATGTTGCATTAACGATTTCAGAATTAACATCTCATACGTGTTGATCTTTGCCGAGGTCATAGAAAGTTTACACATGAGTATCAACATTAAGCTTGTTCTATTAAAATTTGAAGACTCTGCTGACCTGGGGAAAGTTATTCCCAAGTGGTTATTCTATGCAAATTTGACTTCATCTAGAGATCTATTTTTGAAGACTTATTCATATTATCATCAATCAGAGCCGGTTACGTCGAGATTCGGCGAATCTCTCGAAGAGTTTGAAAACAATGGGACGCCACGTTTTCTGTAAAATCCTCTTAGAGCGACTTCTTCTCATAACCATGTGACTTGGGGCACCTGAGAAACGAAGATTATCTTGTCCATATGCAACAACTATCGTTCAAATGGCGACTACCACGCAGTCTTCAGTACGAATTCTCAAGTTTCACAACCTTCTTCATGTCCCCGATACTTTTACTCCAGGTGGTCATGACATTTCTCCGACGAGTCGTCTCAATACAAGAATTCTCCAGCTTTTCGATGCCAAGACACCCAGTGATTTGCTTAAACTTCACTTCCCCGATGAAGTGGTTGATGTTTAATCCTCAGTGAATCTTCTCCAACTTCACCTTCCTAGTGAAGTGGACATATTTTACTCCTCAATGGACCTTCTACAACGACGATCTTCTCCAGCATGAGTCTCTCCAGTGAAGTGGATATTTATTTTATCCATGAAGTTTCTACAGTTATGAGTTTGATCCACCCCTGGTAAATCTTTATTCTCATCTTCAACAAGACAATTCTTAAAGCAAGATCAAAACGTTATGTCCCTAAGTGGAATATTCTCTATTCCCCATGAGAAGGAGTTTTGAAGCCTTGAAGCAGGGTTGCGATCCCATACTTGGTTCTCCACCTATCTCCAATGGTACTTCTATCTTTGAAGATTGGCCAGATGTTTGCTTCGAGATGTTTATTTCACCTCCGTTTGCCTCTTTTCGTTTGTTTTGTCAGCATCGGCATACAGAATACGCATATCATATAGATAAGATAGCATGGCACATGCATCCTTGCATCTTTGTTTTTGTTTGTTCCATCGCTTTGGCTATAGTTATCCCTAGGTGTTTGGGTGCGTCTTATCCCTCCAATTAGATTTGTCAGCCCTAGGCAGAAAAAGCATAATATTTTTGTTTCCCCACGAAGATTGATCCTCGTGGAAGACGGTTGTTTCAGCATATCCCATTTGAGCTCATACCTCAATGTTCGAGTCTTGCTTAACAGCTTTTCTTCAGATATTTCCTGAATTGAACTTCGGTCCTTGGCAATCACATTGTGGACATCTCCAACTTTTGAGTTTGGATTAAGTGCGCATTTATTTTGCACTCAGTGCCCCAGGAAGGATCTTTATAAAGGTGCATTTCTCCAACAGTGTTATCAGAACTTTTCAACAATATACATCTGAATTGCAAGCAGCTATTTATTCGAGCAACTCATTTCAATCAGGTTTTTATCTCCACAAGACAGTTTGTCCATCCCCAGTGATTATCAACTTGGTAAATGGAAAAGCATACATATATTTCTCTTTATTTGAGAATTCACACTTTTTACAACTACGATAAGGATGCTCCTCAGGAATGACTTCCCCAGTGAGTCTCATCACACAAGTTCACTTCCGTCAACGACATCTCCCCGAAGAAGTCGAAGAAGTTTATCGCAATAGTCTCTCTTTATCTGAGAAGACATACATTACAATTCAACCGGCTCACATTTTTCTAAAGATCCCCGGTGAAGTTTTACAATCTCAATTACATTTACAATACATTATGGCTCACATCCAAGAAGTTCAACTACAGTCTACAACGACATCTACAGTCTACAACGACATCTACAGTCTACAACGACAATCATTCAAACATCTTACAGTTCCTAGTTAATCTCGGCAGTAGATTCCCAGAAGACCTCGGCAGTAGGTAGTCCTATTTCAGTTCCTGGTTAATCTCAGCAGTAGATTCCTAGAAGACCTCAGCAGTAGGTAGTTCCTGGTTAATCTCGGCAGTAGATTCCTAGAAGACCTCGGCAGTAGGTAGTTCCATCTCATTTCCTGGTTAATCTCGGTAGTAGATTCCCAGAAGACCTCGGTAGTAGGTAGTTCCATCTCATTTCCTGGTTAATCTCGGTAGTAGATTTCCAGAAGACCTCGGCAGTAGGTAGTTCTATTTCGTTTCCTGGATAATCTCGGCAGTAGATTTCCAGAAAACTTCGTCAGAAGTATTTCTCCAGAAAACTTCGTCAGAAGTATTTCTCCAGAAAACTTCGTCAGAAGTATTTCTCCAGAAAACTTCGTCAGAAGTATTTCTCCAACAGACTTCAACACAGAATCTCGGCAGTAGATTCCTTACAGATTTTCACAGTACATACTTTGGCAAAAGTATTCTCAATTACAGATACCCGCCTCAACAGTAGACTTCTCCATATGATATCTTGAATCAATAACATTTGACATACCCAACAGTTTCTTCAAGTGATCCTCTCACCGAGATCTTCACAACATATTTACAGACACTTTGTGATTGTCGATCTTTCCCCTTGGAGCCTCGCTCGTTGAGCATGTTCTTCCTGTGTGTCGTGTTTAGTTTCTCCCCTATGGCGCCATTTCTCCACAGGATCCTTTGTCTTGCATTTCAAATCATTTCATATCATTGCATATCATATGCATTCGGTGGTATCTTAGGGCCAAAAATTCGTGCAGTGTTTGTATTTAAGTCCCTCCTATCTCGTCGAGACGGAGATTCCGATCTCCCTACCTCCGGATAGAAGTAACTTAAATAGGGGCATCTATCACAGTCTAATTTTTGACCTTAAGATCCCACCTCCTTGTGTGTTTTCTTACGTTTTATCTTTCCACTTCTATGTGCGACTAACGAGTGTGTGCAGGGTTATTTTGCTTTAAGGATGTCTCTGGCGGTTTCTTTTTATGATTAGATCCCCTTAAATCGAGATTTTGGCCCCCTTCAAGTTTTTCTCTAGGAAGGATTGTCAAGACAGGATCCGTACAGGAATCGAGGTCACAGACTCATGATATTTGAGGCATTTCGAAATTCAAATCAAGACCGAAGAATTCAAGATCCTAAGATTGACCAATCTCTAAATGTCAAACCAAATCGTGATGGAGGTTGAATATAGTGTGCGAGCGATATGTTACCAGTGTTGAAGTCGGGTTATAACAAAATTCTGTCAATATGAGGTTCGCACTTGTGGCTCACTTAGAACACCGGTTACAAACATTTAGGAACCCAAATTAATTTGGAGCATATTATTCAAAGCTTTCCAAGAATTGAGGCTTGTCAGGTTTTCTTTCCAAAACATGGGTTTCAAGAAAAGTCCATGTTTGAGCTTAGTCATTGAAGCGGTCAAGTCCGCATTTTAATCCGAAGTTATAAGTTTAAGTTCAAATTCAAGAGCTGTTCAAGTGGTGAAGAGAGTTGTTCATGGCACTTTATCAATTTGGTGATGGTTCGTCACCTAATCTTAATAGGGGATCGAATCCTAGATTGGTCCCTGCTTTGAGTATCTAAATCAGAGTGGCCACGTTACTGTTGGTGGTATTAACATTGGTTGAGGATCTCATCAGCCAACGAAGGCCCTTATGTCGTTCACCTCAGAAGAAAAGCACAAGAGGCTTCGATTGCCATGTTCGTTGATATACTACGGCTAGGAGACTTATCATTTACAATAATTAGTATTGGGGACCACATTCAAGTAATAAATTAAAAGCTGCCACACATCACCAAAGTAACCGGTCGCAGCCTAGAGAATTTCAAGTTAATCCCATCAACTGGTAACATATTTCGGTATTGAAGTTTAATCAAGAATGTGATATTAGTACATGTATTGAACAGATGATACATTGCCAAGTCATTTATCCAACATATTCGAGCATTTTATACAATAAACAAGTCACTTCAGGTAAACAAAGAAGAACTCGCGAAGGATTTCGTTAAATGGACAATTTGGAATGGTTACAACTTCGCCATTGAGACTTCGACGATCTTTTAATCGACGTCCACTTCAACCTGAGCAAGAAGACCATGATTAGGGAGCCTTAGAGTTTTCGAAGCTTCTCCACATCATTGGAACCTACGACCTTGTTTATATCTCTTGAACACATGAATGCAGTTTATTCACTTCGCCGATGACGAAACTTGTTACACAACTCCTTTAAGCTAATGGCGCCTGTTGGTCTGAAGGCTGGAGATATCCAAACTCAACCCCAACACCGACCGTAAGTTAGAATCTGCCACATCAAGCACAAACAGAATTAAATCGTAGCCGTGTCGTTCATTTTCTTTTCAGAAACAGAGTTCACAAGAGAGCATAAGGAGGAGCTAGAGATGGGCAAATGTTACCTCATTTATTCAACAACTCGAACGCCAGCCTATGACTCCCAAGCGGACCATTAACTTGACTGCTTGAAGTTACATACGAACCATCAATCTATCACTGCAGCAACATAAAAATTTGGGTTAGCAAGGCACCTAGTCCTTTTGCAAATGCTAGCAAGAGTAATATCTACGCATCTTAAGAACTAGATTGTTGGAAATAGTTCCTTTGAACTCACCCGTGTGGAGAAGCCCAGCGACGGTGACTACATACAGCCTCCAAACTTATAATTTGTTCCTGAAAGAAGAAGAGAACGTTAGCGCAACAAATATTACAACATCTGCGGTGCAAACAGCCACTAACAGGACCACAAGATTATCCATGGTGTGATATTGGATCTTGACATGCTCTCGATTTGCTCGCAACCTCGAGCAACCGATTGTAAACGACACTCGGACCACCAAGCTCGCTGCTAGACGTATAAACAAGGTACACAAAAATGACCAAAACAATGTGCACTGAAAATTGAAAACAAAAAAATATACTCAGTTTAACAGTATGATAGTGATTAAAGCAAAAAGTTAATAAGGGTCAAACAAGTGATTAGAAGTTGAGGCATTGTACCTATGACAGAATGTATGTAGCTTGCTAAGAATGGGGCCTTTAATCTACCAGCTAGTGTATAGACAATTACTCCAAGTGGTATTAGAAAGCTAGCAGCATAAATGTTGACTCCAGTTAATGCATCTACAACAAGCAAGCACCAGCCACTCCAACTGCAGGCCGCCACTATTTTCTGTCAAGCTTCGCACATGAAGAATGGCCAGAAATTTCATTCGTCATCATCACCGCAAAAGGACACACTATCTTTCTAAATTGGAATATTGCATCAGTTAGGTCGCATCTGCTTCGGATGGGCACAAATCCAAAGACTACAACAACAATGAAAAGAAGAGTCAGACATTTCCCAAGGAAGGAAAAGCAATTTTGATCCAACATAATAGCAAGACTCACCTTGGCAGCAGCCTACAAAACGGCATACGGTTTCCTTTAGAAAAGGAGAACAACTTGCTTATAGAAGGACTGCTACTACCAATCATCACTCGGCATATACAACCATCATTTTATTCAAGGCCTGGATCCCAGTGATGATATGCAGACAAATTACGTCAACACTTGGTTTCCAGCGGCAACGGTTGTACATTTTCTTTAGCAGCGGCGGCATTTGTCTTCGACTTCGGTAACTACGACCTCAACAGCAACGGTAGCACCGCAACAACCACCCTTGACCTACAATGAGGAAAGGTCACAACATTATCAAATGAATACGACAGTGATACAATATGTTAAACTAAAACAGTCACCCCTGTGTGGAAGGAGCAATGCATCATGATTGTCCTGTTTTTTTTGAGTATTTGTTTGATTCAAGAAATGATGTAACTGTTATGCCATGCGGACATACAATCCATAAAAGCTGTCTGAATGAAATGAGAGAACATTACTAGTATGCATGCCCTCTCTGTTCAAAGTCAGTCTGTGATATGTCAAAGGTATGAGAGAAATTGGACATGGAGATTGCTGCTATGCCAAGTGACCCAAACACATATCTGACAACATCCAAGCATTTAATTAAGCAGTATATCCTAAAAAAGACAGCAGATTTCGTAATGATGTATATAACGGTTTTGATGAGAATCGAAGTAATAATTAAAGCAGACAAGAGCATTTTGATAAAGATGGAAATAATCACCAACATTCAGCCCTTCCCAAAACCGTATCACGACAAGTTCAATCAGACACCACATATTTCTAAAATTAAAACAGCATGTATCATACAGGAGTAGAAAAGTAGTAACTTTCTTTCCAAAATCAACAAATATATCTCAACCACGTTTGGAAAGTCTTAAAGCCCTCTCTTTATTTCATTTTGTGAAATCAATTATAAGAATGGATTCAAAAAAACCCAGAAGGGATGGAGGCAGCAAATCAAAGTACAGAGGTCATAAAAAAAATTCCACAAAAACATCAAACTCAAAATCCCCAACAATTCATAAAACCCCAATTTCAAAACCCCAAATTTCCAACCCTAAACATGTAAATCGGAAAAAGTAAAGCTTACCTCGAAAAAACTCGCAACCCTGTGCTTCAATCTCAGCATCAAAATCCAAAACCTGTAAATTGCAACGAAGTTAGAACACACCCATCACAAAACAGAAATCTCCCAAATCAAATCCAGAGTTCGCAATCGAACCCCAATCAGAAATCCATTCGAAGAAAACCTATTTAAGATAAAAACTTATCTTTTTCCGAGCACGTCGCCAGAAAATCACTGCGAGGTCGCCACCAAACACCTTCGCAAGTCGTCGCACCATTCGCGAAACATCCAACGCCGATGCCATCATCATGAATCCACTACCGACGAAGCCATAACTATCACCATGGGTAACGTTTCCTTCGTTGATATTTTTATTACGAGATTGATTTGTATTTTGTGTTTGCAGCTAGATTTCATGAAAAGGGAAATCGAAGGAACGATTGAAGGAGAAACATGAGGAATTAGAAAGGAAATCGAAGGAGAAATTAAACGAGAAGAAGAAGGAAAGCTCGAAATGGAGGAGAAGCAGACGGAATCGGAGAGGGGGAACGGTGCCGAGAGTGAAAGAGGGGAAGAATTTGGGAACCTAGGGTTTCCGACTTCTTTTTTTTTTGTATTTTTGTAATCCCATGTATACTCCCTACAATTATTAATGTGCACTTCACGCACACACCCACACGATCCCCAACGGATCCAGATCAAACGTTCCACACCGTGTTCCACCGTAAGCCCTATACCCGCGTCACACCATATCCTCCGCCCACTTAACCCTTAATTCCCTTAATCCTGTCTCTTAACTGTTAACCTCATTTAACTGTTCAATTACCCCTCTTAATCAACACTTAATCAGTTTTTTAAAATAAATCAACCCTTTTATTAAAAATTAACTTTTTATTTTATTTATTAATTATTTATTTAATTAGATATTTTCCCTAATCTTTTTTATTTAAAATAAACTAACAAATCTTTTTTTCTAAATAAACAATTTGTTTTTAAAATTAACCTTTCAACAATAATAATAAACTTTTTTAGCTAGAAATTAACTTCTAGCTTTTATGATAATCAAGAGTTTTTTTAACCTTTATATAAAAAAAAATTTCATAATTAATAAAAAACAAAATATTCTATGACAATCTATTTAATTTATTTATCAATAAGAATAACCTTTTATAAATAAATAAAACCTATTTAACTAGATCTATTTTATAATTTAAAAAAAAAACCACTCTTATTTAAGAAATCTTTTCCATAAAACTAATATAACATTTTCTTAAAATAATCAATTCAATCATTTCTCTTAAAATCAATTCAGAAATTCAACTTCTCCCATGAAATCTACTCACCTAATTAATTCGACTTTTCTTAAAATCAACCTCATCAAAAAATATCATTTTCTTACAAGTTAATACAACCTTTTCCTCAAAGATCAAAAATCAATTCAACCTCGCCTAAAATTAATCAACACCGTAAAACAGTCAACCTGTTAAAATATAATCTAACCGTGCACTTCACATACACAATTTGCACTTACACCTTAGCGCTTTCATGCGTGTGTATGGCTTTACTTTCTGCAATTTATTTTCCGCAATTTACATTATCGCAATTTATATTTCCGCATCGCATTCGTCCAAAGGAAAAACCCACACATCATTCAACAATCGTATGCAGTGCATCATTTGCATCACATTCCCCTTGATCCTTGATCCCATTCAAGTTGATCGCTTAAGATAGATCCTACCCCCATAGGAAGGACCGTTCTTTATCTTTTACAACATAGGAAAACAAACTCAATAAATACTACAACCAATATATTCAAACACAATAGAGAAAGATGTTAATCATCTTAAGCGAGATAGAATCTCCACCTCACAACAATACAATCAACATGTAGGGACTTTTCCTTAAGAGAGATAGAGGCGTACTCGTCAAACAATCCGAGTACTTGAGCTCTTTTCTTAAGACGATGCAAAGACTATTTTCCTACAACCTGTGGTGGTTAAATCTCCCTTAAAATGATAACACATCTCTTCTCCTAAAATCAATCAATCAACTACCCTAAACCCGTAGGAACTTTGACCATAGTCAAAGAACTCCTCTAACCCTTTAGGGGAACTACAAGTACTCTGATTCCACTCCCATAAGGATATGTAGGCATAAGATGCGACATATTATCGAGTATACTTAGATATAAACCCCTAGGTCTTTCAACCCTTAAGCAGATAAACACATAGCAATAAACAAACATAAAATAAGAGGTTCATGTAGAGTACTACAGAAACTTAGGATGCTAGCACCTTCCCTAAGTTTAACCAACCCCCGAACCTATAACTCTCTAAACCTTGCATTTGCATAGCATTGTGGGAATTTCGATATTTATCCCTTCCTTTGGACAAATCAAAGTTCGGTTGCAAAATGAATTAAAGATTCAAACTAATCAATAGTTTGGTATCCGATTTTCACCGCGACAACCCCTAACTTGTAAACCTCATAACTTGAGTTCTACAAATCAGATGGAAGACTTCCAATACAATTTGGAAAGCTAAGATCATGTGTAACAATTTTCATGTTGGCCAAAGGTTCAGGTGAAACCTCCTTCTAGGTCAAAAATATCTTGGAAGTCAGATGATTTTCACATACAAATTTCAGAGGCATCTGAGGACTTGTAACTTGTCTGGACCATAACATAAGTTCTATAGATCCAATGGAGGACTTCTAGTACTCAAATTAAAGGTATTGAGATGCTCTACAAGTTTCAAGTTGGCCAAAGATCCATTTGAAACTTGTATCTTGACTTATGTGGTCCTGAAGTTAGGCACTAAATAGGGGATTTTACACTGAAACCCTAATTTAGCAAAACTTCCCACACTCTTGACTCTTCTTGACTTGATCTTGGCACAACACCACAAATGTCTCAACATATCATTTCATGAACTCCATGACCTAAAAGTAGGCTTTGATACCCTTCAATTGCACAATTGACCTAGGATTAACCAGATGAAACCCTAGTGACATCCACTTCAATTGTGGCTCTTGCACTTGATAAAATGACTTGATTGAGCTCCAACATGACCTTCAAGGCACTTCAATGATCTCTACCCGCACATTCTCTCCTTAATCAAAGCCTTACAATCCATTGCTGATCTTTAACTGGCTCCAAGTGAGGAGATGAACCCCATACAAGTACTCAAACATTTCAAGAACTCAACCATCTGTCTGGTGACCCTGATAACTTTTTAAGCTTGAATAACACCTCTGGTTAGGATTCTCTTGACATGTAGCACAATTGATCCCCTATTAAATGAAGGATGATATGTTATGCAAATGCTAGAACTATGCTATGCTAATGCAATGAAACATAAACCAAGTGGTAAAAAGGTTGGGCAAATTTTGGGGTGCAACATTTACCAAAATGTCAAATGCAGCCAGCCCATCATTTTCCATTACAGCTTGTTTTGAAATCAATTTTGTGCTTGAACTTGTTTGTTAACATATTTGAAAGGTGTGTGCCTAGCTTGTTTGATCCAAATGTGCATAAAAATTGATTTGAATTTTCTCATGCTTTGTCAAAGATACCAATTACAACATGAACATCATTTTCCACTACCACCTGTTTTAAAATCAATTTTATGTTGGAACTCATTTATCAACATGTGTATGACTTGTGTGTGTGATTTGTTTGGTCTGAATGTGCATAGAAACTGAACTGAACTTCAGCCTGCATTTTACTCATGCCAAATTGCAACTTGACAATAATTTTTCATCACAATCTGTTTTGTACTCCATCTTGTGTTTAAAATCATTCATTAGCACATACATGGTTTGTGTGTAGTGTTTGTTTAATTTGAAAATGCATAGAACAGGCCTTGAGTTCCATTTTTCATTTCAAAACACCAAGTTACAAGTGCTATCGTGTTTTTAATTAGGAGTGTTATCTCACAAATTCAACACCACCATTGTTTTTCTTGTTCAAAATCACATAAGTTTGATAAAAATTTCACTGAAATTCATGGAGTTTTGATTAAGTTATGGTGTAAAACGCAAATCAATTTTTCACTTGTTCTTGTGGCCTTGTGTTTGCCCAGAAATCCAAGTAAATATACCATATATATTCATGGGGTGGCTTTACATAACGGATGTGTAGCCACCCCAGTGGTAAACACACTTGCACATAGCGCACCTTTCACCTCTAAGACCTAGGTTCGATCCGTGCGTGGAGATCAACCCTTTTGGTCTTTTTTTTTTTTCATTTTTCACATGTTGTATATTTTGTCTTTTTTCTCTCCTTCTTCATCACACGCGCCCCCTGTGGCCCAGTGGTTCTTGTTTGAGACTTGCTTGCTAGAGGGCGTGGGTTCAAATCCCATCTTGCCCCATTTATTTTTAGTCATTTGTTTTATTTTTGTTCATTTTCCATCAAACTTCATATTCTCATTTTTCATCTCTTCTTTTTGTGTTGTGCTCCTTTTGAAGTATATTCTCATGTGATGTATTAAAATTCCATGTTGTTTATATTTTCTTGCCTCTTGACCACTTGCAAGTTTTTTACGTTTTGAGATTGTTATCGCACATCTTGATGAATTTCTTTCTCACCATGCTTGTTCATGTTTGTTTATTTGCTTATCTTTCATTTCCTTTGTGTTAGTCAACATGATAGGATGTTTTTTGGTTTTTACCATAAATTATTTTGTTTCCTCTAAGAAATTACTTAAAGCTTGATCTGTCGTTACATTTCTTGCTTTGCTTATTTGCTTTGATCGTCATCAATGCATCTTTGGTTTTTTACCTTTAACATGTTCATTTAATGGTTGTCACCATGCTTATTTTCTTCATGATATTTTCTTTGTTAAGTTTTTTTCTTTTCCCAAGTGATGAAACTTGTTAGTTCTCATCCAAGTTGCCTCCCCTTTCTCCTTCCAAAGGAAAAGTCTCTCTATCGACCCTTGTGTCATGGATAGCTCGTAACCATTCTCTTGACTTTGTTAAGTCACCTTAAAACTTAGTTTAGAAGCCACTAGACTTTGCTTTGAGTCTAAGAAACCCACCTTTACTAGGAGTGTTCTTCAACTAGAACCCTAGGATAGAGTTTGTCAACTCTATGTAAGAATCATCGTCATGATTACTTACTCCCATTTCTTGAATGTTCAACTTAGATTAGGGAGTTTTGTCAAGCTCCACACAAACATTGTCATGTTTGTTCCCCCTTGGAACCTTGATCATAATCAAGCGTTCTTCCAACTTGGTGAGGTGAATTACGATTGCTCCGATTCTATCTTAGTTAGGTTACGTAGGCAGAGGACGCGATGTCTTTGCGAGCAAACTTAGTGTATATATCTTTAGGTTTTGACCTACACTTTTTTCCAATCCATAGCAAACATTTAACAAACTTAGCACAAACAAACAAAAGGTTCCTGTAGAGTACTACAGATGCTTAGGGTGCTAACACCTTCCCTAGGTATAACCAACCCCCGATCCCCGAATCTCTTAGCGTTGTTATTACATCGCGAAAAGGGTTTTTCTTTCTTTAGACATTACCTTTGGATAAATTAAAGTTCGGTTGTAAAATAATTAAGATTCAAGTTAATTCAATAGCTTGATATCCGATTTTCACCGCAACAGAAATGGCGACTTCACTGGGGATGCAACTTGAGGGTTTAGCCTATTTTGTTTGTTTATGTGCCATATTTGTGAATATTTGCTTTACATGTATTTATTTATTTTTTTGTTGGATCTTGGGACCTTTTGAGTGGTGAGAAGGTCCTATACCCGGACTAGAGTGCAATTATGATATGATGGTGGTATATTCAAGGAGGCTTATAGGGAGTTGATTCCCAACCAAGCTAACTTGAGAAACCACCGCTCACTGTAGGCCCTTTTTTGTGAGTTTAGTATTGTTGATCGAGTATTCGTGAAAACAATGCTACTTTTAACGAAGGAGCCCATGACACTGTGGACTTTTAGATTACATTCTACCCCACTTTGGCCTTACTAGGATGTAGTGCGATGGCTATAAGGAAGTATTTCCGAAATAGTTTATACGCGATACTACACTTAGACGAGACTCTCTTGAGAATATTATCAATTACCAAGTAATTTGGGAAGTTGATAATATCCGAAAGATGGGTTGATGACTCTGAGAACCATTTTAGAACCCTGCTCTACAGGTTTGAAATCCCTAGTACATACCTTTTGGGGACGGGTAGACCTTGGACGCACGCTTGACCTTTAAACCTAGGCCTGTGCTTGTACATATGTGTGATCTTTTCATTTTAATTGTGTTTGTGCATTCTTGCATTCATAACATCATATCATAGAAGTTTCATGGAACTCAGATTCTTTTTGTTTGTAAACATCAGGGATCACTATGGATGGTGAAAGAAAGAAAACATTAAAGTACACTTACAATGGTTTTAAACTAGATGACCCAAGAAGGTTGGGTACCTTGGTGACAGACCCAGAGGGTTTCCAGAGTAGGTATGGGAAGTTGTTGTTGTTATTGAAGATAAAAGTGGATAGTGGACTTCTTTCTACGCTTCTTCAATTTTATGATCCGCTCTATCACTGTTTTACTTTCCCTGATTATCAGCTAGTGCCTACACTAGAAGAATATTCTCAGTTGGTTGGTTTATCTATTCTGGAAGATTCTCCTTTTCCGATCATGGAGAAGGACCCTAAAGAACAAGATATTGCCAAAGCCACGCGTTTGGGGTTAGTTGATATTCAAAAGAACATGATCACAAAAGGAGGAGTTTTTGGGTTGAGTGCAGAATTCTTGGTTGAAAAAACTCAGTACTACGCCGATCATTTGAGTATGGATGCATTCGAAGCTATTCTTACCTTACTCATTTATGGTATCTTTCTGTTTCCCGGCTTTGAGAACTTTATAGACCTCAACGCCATTAAGATTTTCTTGAAGAAAAACCTTGTGCCTACTCTGCTAGCAGACGCGTATCACTCTGTTCATCTCAGGAATTTTCACAAAGGAGGGATGATTACTTGTTGTGCTCCTTTATTGTACAAAGGGTTCACGTCACACTTGCCTAAAGCCCATGCCTTTTGGGATCCTAAGAAGGGGTGGTGGTCACATAAGATTATGGCTCTCACGCACTCTGATATTGATTGGTATAATCGTGAATATGATGGGATAATGATCATTGACAGCTGTGGGAATTTTGGTAATGTACCTCTTCTTGGTACCAATGGAGGAATCAGTTACAGCCCCGTCCTTGCCTGTCGACAATTGGGATACCCTTTAAGAGATAGGCCCAACAATGTTCATGTGGAGAATATTTTCTTTAAAGAAGAAGGTAATAATCAAGAGAAGAAAGAGAGGATTCTAAAAGCCTGGGGTCATTTGCACAAGAAAAGAAAGAAGGACTTGGGAAAATCTAATTGTTTCTCCTTGGAACCTTATCTCCAATGGGTTCGAAAGAGAGCCATTGAGTTGAAGATGCCCTATTCTCGACAAGAACCTATGGCTTTAAAAGAGGAGCCCACCTTGGTCTTCATGTCTGAAGAGGAGAAGTTAAGGATTGCTTTGAGCAAGGCACGATAAATCGAAGACGCTTGGAAGCACAAGTACCAGGTGGTTGTTAAAGAGAACGCAGAGCTCCAGAAGCAATTAGAGTTGAAGAACGAAGAGGTACTCTCCTGCAAGAAGAGAAAAGCGCAAGAAGATTTATTTTCTTCTAGCCCTCAGACGACTCCATGGAAGTTAATTGTGGACAAGCTCATTCTTGAGAAGGCGCGGATGGAGAAGGAGATTGAGAAGCTTAACTTGAGGCTGTTAGGAGAACCTTCTTATGTTTTTTTTGTTAGCTTTTATTTAGCTTTCTGTTTAAGACTTTTGTAAGGTGTACTAAAATTTTGTAATCCAATGAATTTGAATCAACAATGTTTTGATGTTTATTGAATCTGAGTTCCATGGTACTTTGCGCATTTGCATTCACATTTATTAATCATTCAAGGAACTAAAGATTGTTTTGCAGATATTATAGGATGGATTCTGGAAAGAAAGCAAAGATTGTGTTTCAAAGCCCAAAATTGGAGAACTTGAGGAAGCAGGGAAGTTTAGTAGAAGACCCCAAGGCGTTCAGAGAGAAGTATGGGAATATGTTGTCTTTGCTAGAAGTTCAAGTATATGAAGAGATGTTGTCCGCACTCGTGCAGTTTTATGATTCAACCTATCACTGTTTCACAATTCCAGATTATCAGTTGCTACCAACCTTGGAAGAATATTCTGCCCTGATGGGAGTAGGCGTCACTCCTAGACCATTTTCTGGAAGAGAAGGGACTCCTAATGAAAGAGCAGTTGCAGAGGCCGCATATTTGGAGGTGGACGAAGTACGATCTCGTATGACTGCTAATGGAGGGCTATATGGATTTCCAGCTATGTTCCTGTATGAAAAACCTCAAAGTTATGCCGAGTCGAAGAATTCCAAAGCATTTGAGGCCATTCTGGTTTTACTAATTTACAGACTGTTCCTGTTCCTGACTGCTAATGATTTTGTGGACGCAAATGCAATCAACCTCTTCTTAATCAAGAATCAGTTACCTACCTTATTGGCTGATGTGTACATTTCCATCCACGGTAGGAACCGTTATGGAGTTGGTCAGATTGAGTGTTGCACCGTTCTCTTGCACAAGTGGTTTATTTCGCACTTACCAAGACTTCCAGCACTCTGGGATAGGCAGAATGGGCTCTCATGGATAGAGAAGCTGTTGTTACACAAACATTCAGATATTAAGTGGTATGACCCCATGTATGGGGGGATTGCCATGATTCAAAGCTGTGGGGATTTCCCGAAATTACCGCTTATCAACACTAATGGTTGCATTAGCTATAATCCTATTTTAGCTCGTCGCCAGTTAGGGCACCCGATGGAGAATGAACCAGACCCAGCCTTTTTGAGAAGCTTCTACATTGAAGAGGGGAGGAATCCCGCTTACAAGGCTCGGATTGTGTATGCTTGGCGTCACATCCACACAAGAGGAGTAACTGCCCTAGGTTACCACGATATTACTATTTCAGAATCTTACTTATCATGGGTGAAAGAAGCAGCATTGAAGATGTTCTATACTCGCTTTGAGCCCGACTCACCCAAACCTACTCTCGTAGAAGAATTGAAAGCTGCTTTGGCAAAAGCTGAAAAAGAAGGAAAGGCTTGGAGGGATAAGTATTTTAAGGTTATGCAAGAGAAGGAAGAGCTTCAAGAATTGATCTGTCAAGGTGGGAAGAAGAGTCAACCATAAGACGAAGGACCCTCCAACCAGAAGATCTAGGATCCTTTTGTTTTCTATTTTATTTCATCATGTATCTGTATTGAAGACTTGTATTTCAGTTTCAGAATTGTTGTTGTAAAACTCTCAGTTATTAATATATGAAGACTTTGAATTTGCTTTATTTCCCCATTGTTATAATTTGTGCAAATATTTCTTTGGGTTCCTTGAATGATTAATTTTGCATTTTGCACCCATAGCATTTCATGTGCATTTCCTATGTTGTGTCTCATCTCGCTGTCTTATCTCCAGAGAATCATACTGAATCCTCGTCATCAATACAACACACGAGCCCAGGCTCCCCAAAGAATGGAAGAACACAGTACGGCTCTGGAAAGGGTTGACAATGAACTTGAAGATTTACGAGGAAGCGTAGGACGAATCATGGAAGTCTTACAAGTTATCAATGCGAAGATGGACACTCAGGCCACTGTAGTTTCTGAGATCACTAATACAGTTGTGGAGCCGATCCCAATGGCAATCACTGTTGCAAGTATTCCACCATATGGGTTGACACCAGGTTTTGCACCTCCGCTACCAGTCAGTCAACAATCAGTCCCTCTAGGGGCAGAAATTCTCCGAGTTGTTCCGACTTATACTCCAGCCTCTATACAGACTCAAGTGCGCCCTGTTTTCCATAGTCATCCACAAGTGTTTGAAATTCCTGATGGGTCCGAAGAAGAAAGTGGACGACATGATAAGTTGAAGGAGAGTGTAGAAACTATAGGGAGGAAGGTTAGAACAATGGAAGGAAATGATATCTTTGGTACTGATGCCAGAGATATGTGTTTAGTGTCTGGATTGGTAATTCCGCCAAAATTCAAAATCCCCAACTTTGATCAGTACACCGGTGCTACTTGTCCTCGAACACATTTGATCATGTATTACCGAAGAATGGCCGCACATGTAGAGGAGGATAAGTTGATGATCCATTGTTTCCAAGATAGCTTGAAAGGAGCCCCTGCTAAGTGGTATTTGAGTTTAGATCAGTCTCGCATTCACAGTTTCCAAGACCTGGCCGATGCTTTCATAAAGCATTACAAGTACAATATGGACTTCGCCCCTGACAGAAGACAGTTGTTGAGTATGAAACAAAAGAGTTCCGAATAGTTCAAAGAGTATGCACAACGTTGGAGGGAGACTGCCTCTCAGGTAGAACCTCCTTTGAATGAGAAAGAGTTGACAGATTGGTTTGTGGATTCAGTAAGACCTGAATTTTATAAGAAGATGATTAGCAGTGTAACATCGAGTTTCTCTGACATAGTAACTGTGGGAGTGAGGGTAGAATTGGGATTGAAGAATGGAAAGATGACTAGTAGTTCCAGTGGTTCCAGCAATAGCAATGTCAAGAAGTTCAATGGGAATTTTCATAAAAATAAAGAGGGAGAAACAAATTCCATAACAATGGGGAAAAAGAATCAGACCTGGAAGCAGCCTTATCAACGATATCAACGACCTCCACAAGGTTATATTCAGCAGCCTCCACAAGGCTATGTTCAGCAACCTCAGATACAACAACCGATGTACCCAATGCAGTATACTCAACAACCGTATGTGGCAGCTATAACGCCCGCTTTTAATCACCCTGTTCCAAGTTATCAGACAATGCAACCAGTACCAAGGTATCAACCGGTTCAGCAACAAGGGTATCAACGAGCGCCCAACGCTCCACCTTATCAACAATATCAGCAGCCTAGGGCTCAGGCACTAAGGCAGAATTACCAAAGTCGAAGACCAACAACGAGGTCTCCATTTCCTCAGATACCGATGACTTACACAGAGTTGTACCCAGCTTTGGTTCAACAATGGTAAGTAACAACACATCCATTGAATACACCCTCAGACACTTCATCCCCTCATTATAATCCAAACGCTCATTGCGCCTTTCATGAAGGTGCTGTCGGCCATGACTTAGAGGGTTGCCTTGGTTTGAAACATATTGTCAGGGAGCTCATAGAAAAGAAGATCTTGTCTTTTGATGATGTACCACCTAATGTTAAAAGTAATCCACTGTCGAATCTTGGAGGAGTTAATGCTGTAGAAGAAGTTTCAGATGAAAGGATAGTTCGTGATGTGTCAGAGATCAAGACTCCGTTAAGGTTACTTCACGAGAAGCTGCTGAAAGCAGGATTGATAGAAGGTACCCATAATGACTGTGAAGAATGTTCTGTTAATCTCAAGGGGTGTGGGGCGGTTCAGAAAGATGTGCAAGGTCTGATTGATGAAGGATTATTACAGGTAGGTATCAAAGTAAAGAGAGAGGAAGTTTCGATAGTTGAGCCTGTTTTCAGTTTACCAAAGAAAAGTGAGAAAGTCCCTGTGTTTAATATGATCAGTAGGAATTTAAAGCCTGTTTTTGACAAGTCTGTTGTTGATCAGCCTTGACCAGTTGTTATTCAGAAGCCGAGATCGTTTCCTTTTGATAATACAAAGGCAGTTCCATGGAAATATGATATGGTGGTGTTAGACCAGAAGTCTGGGAAGGTTATTCAGAATGAGAAAGTGAGAGATGACCAAGTGGATGTGACAAATATTACAGGAACAAGCAAGATGGCCCGTAGTGATCAGATATATCAGCCCAAGATAACTGTAGTTGCTCCAAAAGAAGTTACCCCGACCGTAACAACCAAAGACAAAGAAATACCAATCACAAAAGGAGATGTTGAAGAATTCTTAAGGATTATCCGGAAGAATGATTACAAGGTTGTTGATCAGCTCCATCAAACCCCCTCCAAAATATCAATTTTGTCTCTCCTGATGAATTCCCCAGCTCATAGAGAGGCTCTGCAAAAGGTGTTAATGCAAGCACACGTGACAAAGGATATAACCCCTAGCCAATTTGATTCAGTGATAGCCAACATTACAACTTGCAATACTCTGAGTTTCAGTGATGAAGAATTGCCAAGAGGAGGACATAATCATAATCGTGCTTTGCACGTATCCATCAGATGTCAAGAGGACACATTGGCGCGAGTTTTGGTTGATACCGGATCTTCGTTGAATGTGCTTCCTAAAAGGTCGCTTGCAAAGTTAGCATATACAGGGGAAGAAATGAAGCTGACGTCGTTGATTGTAAAGGCTTTTGATGGTTCAAAAAGAACGGTTGTTGGAGAGGTGGAATTACCAATCATGATAGGACCTCATGTGTTCGATATTACATTCCAGGTCATGGACATTAACCCGGCTTATAGCTGTTTGTTGGGACGACCGTGGATTCACGCAGCTGGGGCGGTAACTTCCACTTTACATCAAAGAATGAAATTTGTTGTGAATGACAAACTGGTGATTGTGCATGGCGAGGAAGACTTGATGGTGAGTAATTTATCATCATTCAGGTATATCGAAGCAGATGAGGATGCGTTGGAAACTTCTTTCCAAGCACTTGAAATAGCTAATGCAGTGATGATAGAAGATACAGTGGCAAGGAGTGGTCCATCTTTTGCATCCGCTCAAAGCATCAAGTCTACATTAGAAGAAGGTACTCCTGCAGCTTGGGGAGAGGTCATTGAAGTGAAGGCAAGACTGGGTCTCCAAGGGTTAGGTTACAAACCAACTCATATCGAAGCATCAACACACACCGAAGTACGTCCGAAGACTATCCAAGAGGTGTTCATTAGTGGAGGATTCCAGGTCAACACCGTGGGAGAAGATTTTGGAGAAGAAGATATTGAACATTTGGTGTATCATTGTGAAGCTGCTTTAGGAAATTGGGAGGCTATTGAGATTCCCGTGGTCTTTCCGGTGTCAAAGTAATTTGTTTGTTTTTCTTTACTTGTTGTTGCTTTTATCTTTAAACCTCCATAGCCGTGCCCAAAGGCTATAGGATGCATTTTGTAAGGGCCCCGTGCTTTCATGAATATTATGATTAATGAATGGTTTTGTTAAATCCTTTTGTTTTTGTTCCCTTATTTACTTTTGTTTCCGTATTAAAAAAATAAGATGGCAATTTTCTAAAAAAATCATCAAAACAGTTTTCTTGATTGCTGCATTTGTCTTTGTGTGTTTTAATAAATTAAGCCATTCCAACATGCAGTGATACCCCAAAACCCGTTGAATCCATTGACTTTGCTTTCCCTCCTGACTTTGACTCGCCAATTTACCAAGCCGAAGATGAGGACGAAGATTTTGAGATCTCTGATGAACTGGCAAAAATGGCATGTTATGAGCACCCAGAGTTTCAACCTCACAAAGAGTAGGTGGATGTTATTAATCTTGGCACCGAAGAGGACAAGAAAGAGGTCAAGATTGGGGCAACACTTGGGGCAGAAGTCAAGTAGCAGTTGGTAGAGCTTTTAAAAGAATATGTGGATGTATTTGCTTGGTCATATCAGGATATGCCAGGATTAGACACCAACATAGTGGTCCATAAGTTACCGCTCCGACCCGAATGCACGCCAGTCAAACAAAAACTCCGAAGAACTAGACCTGACATGGCTCTTAAGATTCGACACGAAGTAAAAAAGCAGATTGATGCAGGTTTCTTGGCAGTATCCAAATACCCTGAATGGGTAGCTAATATTGTACCTGTGCCGAAAAAAGATGGGAAGGTCAGAATGTGTGTGGATTATAGGGACCTTAACAAGGTCAGTCCGAAGGATGATTTCCCTTTGCCGCATATTGACACATTAGTGGATAATACAGCTCGCTTTGCGGTTTTCTCGTTTATGGATGGTTTCTCCAGATACAACCAAATCAAGATGGATCCAGATGATATGGAAAAAACCACTTTCATTACTCCTTGGGGAACTTACTGTTACAAGGTCATGCCGTTCGGTTTGAAGAACGCCGATGCCACTTATCAAAGAGCCATGGTGACTTTATTTCATGACATGATACACAAAGAGATAGAAGTGTATGTGGATAATATGATCTCCAAATCTCAGAGTGAAGAGGACCATTTGAACCATCTGTTGAAATTGTTTGAGAGACTCAGAAAATATCAGTTGAGGCTAAACCCAGCCAAGTGTACTTTTGGGGTGAGATCTGGGAAATTACTCGGTTTCATTGTTAGCCACCGAGGGATTGAGGTAGATCCAGATAAAGTTCGGGCTATTCAAGATATGCCGGCTCCACAGACCGAAAAACAAGTCAGAGGTTTCCTTGGAAGATTGAACTACATATCCAGATTTATTTCCAATATGACTCCTACTTGTGAGCCCATTTTTAAATTGTTACGAAAGGATCAAACGGTTGTTTGGAATTCAGATTGCCAGCAAGCATTTGATAAGATTAAGGGCTATCTTCAAGAGCCTCCGATCTTAATACCTCATGTTCCTGGAAGACCTCTTTTCATGTATTTGACAGTACTCGAGAATTCAATGGGTTCTGTGTTAGGTCAGCAGGATGAGTTCGAATGAAAAGAACATGCCATCTATTATTTGAGCAAGAAATTCACCGGCTGTGAGAGCCGATATTCATTTTTAGAGAAAACTTGTTATGCTTTGGCATGGGCTACCAGACGTTTGAGGCAGTACATGATTTGTCATACTACTTTATTGATTTCAAAGATGGACCCGATAAAGTATATCTTCGAGAAGCCCGCACAAACAGGAAGGCTCGCCCGATGGCATATGTTGTTATCAGAATATGGCATCCAGTATGTGGCCCAGAAGTCAATCAAGGGCAGTGTGTTATCAGAATATCTTGCAGATTAACCAGTTGAAGATTACGAGGCTCTCAAATTTGATTTCCCAAACGAAGACATTATGTTGGTAAAAGATTGTGAAGAACCAGGTCCTGATGAAGGTCCTGAGTCGGGTCTTTGGTGGAAAATGATGTTTGATGGTTCCTCAAATTACAGTGGGCATGGCATAGGAGCCGTTCTGATGAATCCCGATGGTGGGTATACTCCATTTACAACAAGCTTAGACTTTGAATTACAAACAACATTGCCAAATATGAAGCATGTATTCTTGGCCTTGAAGTAGCTATTGACCTCAGAATCAAATTTCTCGAAGTAAGTGGAGATTCAATTCTGATTTATCAAGTTACAGGCGAATGGGAGACCAGACATGAGAGTTTGATCCCTTACAGAGCCTATATCATTGAAATGATTGAATATTTTGATGAGATCACTTTCAAGCATGTTCCGAGATCTGAAAATCATATTGCTGAAGCTCTAGCCATGTTAGCATCAATATGGAAAGTCAAGTACCTCAATGATGCTACTCTCATCCGAATCGAACGCAAGACTGAGCTAGCCTACTGTCAGATGGTTGAAGAAGAAGTTGATAACAAGCCGTGGTTCCATGACATAAAGAATTATCTGTCAAAGCAAGAGTATCCGGTCGATGCTACATCACTTGATAGAAAACCTTGAGAAGATTGGCCTCTAAGTTATTTCTCAGCAATGGTGTGCTCTATAAAAGAAATCATGACATGGTCCTGCTTAGATGTGTCGACAGACGAGAAGCAGATTTGTTAATGCAAGATATTCATGAAGGAGCATTTGGCACTCACGCCAATGGATATGCCATGTCCAAGAAGATTTTGAGGGCTGGGTATTATTGGTTGACTTTGGAAACTGACTATATTCAATATGACAGGAAATGTTACAAATGCCAAATTTATGCAGATAAGATGCATGTGCCTCCGACGTTGTTAAAAGTGTTGACATCACCTTGGTCGTTCTCTATGTGGGGCATTGATATGATTGGGGCAATCGAGCCAAAGGCTTCTAATGGACACCGATTCATTCTGGTCGCTATTGATTACTTCACAAAGTGGGTTGAAGCTGCGTCCTACGCCAATGTTACTCGACAAGTGGTGGCTTATTTTATCAAAAAGAAGATTATCTGTCGATATGGAATCCCAAACCGAATCATAACAGATAACGGTACCAATTTGAATAACAAAACCATGAAAGAACTGTGTGGTGACTTCAAAATTGAACATCACAATTCCTCTCCTTATCGTCCCAAGATGAATGGAGCTGTCGAAGATGCGGATAAGAACATCAAGAATATTTTTCAAAAGATGGTGAAAACATATAAGGATTGGCATGAGATGCTTCCATTTACCTTGCATGGGTATAGAACGTCCGTTCGCACTTCAACAGGGGCAACCCCTTTTTCTTTGGTATATGGGATGGATGCAGTACTTATTGAGGTTGAGATACCTTACTTAAGAGTCATAATGGAAACCAAACTTGAAGAAGCTAAATGGGTGAGAGAAACATTTGACCAGTTGAACCTTATTGATGAAAAGCGCATGACTGCGGTATGTCACGGGCAGTTATATCAGAAAAAGATCAAGAGAGCTTTTGACAAAAAGGTTTGTATCCGAGAATTCCGAGAAGTAGAGCTTGTACTCAAAAGGATTTTTCCAGTTCACGAAGATGCATGGGGAAAATGAATGCCCAACTATGATGGTCCGTTTGTTGTAAAAACAGTCTTCTCAGGAGGATCGTTAATCCTCACAACAATGGATGGGGAACAACTTGCACACCCGGTGAATTCTGATGCAGTACGAAAATATTACGCCTAAAAGAACCTGATAAGTCGAAAACCCGCAAGGGCGGCTTATGCAATAAATGGGTATCCCACTGGATCATAACCTATGAAGGAGGTCCAGGCAAAAGTTAGGGATGAAATAAAAAAGAGATGATGAGCTCGCTAAGTTGAAAACCGGAAAGGGCGGCTTAGGCAAAAAAGAGCGTCCTGGTGGATTGAAAACCTGAAAGGGCAATCCAGGCAAAAGTTAGGGACAAAGGTGTTTCACTGCATCAGTTGGGTTGTTACCTTCGCAGAAGATTTTACAAAGAAGTCCATTTCAACCGCTCTTGTCAGAAGCAAGGTTTTGGAAAGTTTTAGTCATTAGGGGTAGAATTATCAGTGGATTCAATGTAACCTTTTCTTTTATGTTGCCATTTTCAATTGTAAAAGTTCCATGAAGTTCTGTCATTGGCAAACTTCCATTCTTAAATGAAATCAGTTTTTGGACCATTCTGTTGCAATTTACCATTTTTCTTATTTTCTTTGTTATGCAAAACATCGTTTATTGATCAATGATAATCTTGAAAGCACCAGTTTCAAATTTAAAAATAACTTTTGAAGATTAACAAAACATAAAATACTTTGGCTTACGGAAAGACTCGGTGGAGATCATACCTCTCGAAAGTTTTAATGTGGCAGAAACTTTGACATGCAGTCTCAATACATCTCCCAGCGAATGTCAGTTGAATTGATTTGATAGGTTGCTCATTCGGTCATGTGTAGTCACCGAGATTGAAGACCCTCTCCCCAGGTTTCCTTATGAGACGAGTTCTAGTGATGGTAGCCTCATACCCAGTAGAAGAATTCAGAGCATCCATTTAGAGTTATGTTGTCAATCCTGGCCAGTATCTCCGAAGTTTTCTCCAAGCAGAGTGGGTTTATTTCCCAAAAATCTACAACACCTTTGTTTTGTGAATTCAGTGTGATTCATTGCGTCCCCAGTAAGATAGATATGTTTATCTATCTTTCCCCTTGAGTCTCCAATTTCTTCTGATTCTCGTCAGAGTCAACTCCTGCATACCATTAATCATTGGCATCATGGCATTTCATGTGCATTTGTCCGGCCTCTATTTGGCCTTTGATTGCTACCTCTTGTCTTGTTTGTTTCCTGGTTGTTACCAGTGGTCTTGTTTGTTGTTCTTTGGGCATTCTCTGTCCTTTTGAGGTGTTGGATGTGTCATACCCCAAATTTGTCCTACCTTTTTCTAAATTCTCATTTGCCCGACTTTGTTTTTAATTTACCTCGCTTATACAGCGTAGCGTATTTTTCAGCAAAAACGAGCATTTTTACTTTTTTTAGCCCAATAAGAGCATGCCACATGGCATTTGTTTTTCTGTATATATCTATCATTATTTTTGTTTCATAATTTTTTTTATGATAGGTTAATATAATTTTTTTTTAATTGTAATTAGTTTTGAATTAGAAATTAGGATTTAAATTAAAAAGTTTTAATTAGATAGATTTAATTTAGAACTTAATTATAACTTAGAAATTTTATTTTAGAAAAAATAGATTTAAAAAAAAATATAGAGTTACAATTTAATTAGGATTTAAATTAAAAATTAAATTAGAGTTTAATTTAGTAATAGTTAATATAATGATTTAAAAAAATATAATAGAGTTAGGAATGATTCTTAATTATTATTCAGAAAAATAAATTAAAAGAAAATATTAAAAAAAAAAAAGGAAAATTAAAATTGTTTGAGGACACGGTGATTAGGGTTGGTTTTTTTTGGGATAAATAGGGGACCCTAATCTACTGTTCATGATCTCTAAAAGGGCGCCCCCTCACGACAAATCCTTCATCACCGTTTCCTCCAAATAACCCTGGCCGCCATCGCGTAAACCATCACCTTCTTCTTCTCTGTCGTAATAAATCACCACCCCTCATTCTGTCTTCAACCTTACAATACCCCATTTAACACACTTTTGACACCATCACCACCATTCGCCGACGATCAAACCCGTTGCCACTCATCTTCTCTAGTCGCTCATCCCCATAATAATCGCCAATATTCTTCCTTCATTTCCATCTGCAACAACACCAAACAACATTAAACTACACCACAAAAACCATGCGAAAACTTTACCAGCCCGACATTTGATTTTTCAATGGAGCTAACAGGATGATGAAATTCGATTTGAGTTCGGTCTACAGAATCGAGTGTTGGGGTCTTTCAGTGGAGGTTTCAGGATCTAATCGAAGTAGGAAAACCACTTGAAGCTAGAATCGAAGATGCCGCTACGACTGAGACACCCTCTTCAACAACAACAAACGCAAAGCTTCGATTCCCCATTCAACAATAATGTCACAACTGCGGTTTTCACATTCGGATGAATTTGCCGAGGGTAAGGACCTTGTTGTCTCTGTGATGTCTGCTATGGAAAGCTGAACAGAAGGAGGTTGCGGTCCCTCCATGTGTCAACACAACAAGTATAGCAAGGTTTGGTTCGTGCTTTATTCAACAACTTGAAGCAAGAACAAAAGCTATCGACAACAAACACCAGTAGTTGTGGCTCGGTTTCAGCAACAACATTGGTTCTGTTTCTCTCCTACTTACTACGCCGACTCCGACATGAAGGATTTGATAGCACGTCTCGCTTGAGATATCAGGTTGGATCAATCCCGATTATTAGTGCCGTAACTAAATTCAATGTGCAGGTTATTGATGTTTTCGTTGGTTTGTTCTTGTTTTGACACATTTCTGATGTTGCTACTGAGTATTTATGTGATAGCACAGTTTTGTAGACATTTCGGTTTTGACTTCTTGATAATATTTATGTGCTGCTACATTGCATTGGTTTAGCTACTATTGAGAATGGTTGTTGTGATGTGCATATTGGTTTGTTTGCTAGTTGTTAGATTGAATAAGAGGTACCCTGTTGGTTCTCTTAAAGTTCGATTCAGCGTTTTGAACATTTGATTTCGAGCTTCTGATGAGCCGAGAGTGCGTTGGATCTTTTGGGATTCAGTTTTTTTTGCAGTTTCAATTTTCAAATGTTTCTATTTTAATCTCACAGAGTTATTTTCGCGGCTGTTAAATAGTTCAGTATAGTTGTATCTTTGGTTAAATGCACACATCTTGATCTCATCATTATGTAATAGTTCATTTTGTTGAGTGTATAATTTCATTTGTTGGTTGCCGGTTCACGTTGCGCGTGTAGAGTCTAAGTCGATTTTGCAATGTGAGATTTCCGCTCCCATTACAGTTTGAATACGATGTTTCTTGCATTGTTTGCTACTGATTTCATGTTATCCTTTCGAGTTGATAAATCACCATTCTATGTTTTGCTGATGCGATCTCGTGTTTGAATGCGATCTATATGCTACTGATGTTGCATTGTAGTGAATATCTCATTTTGAAATCATTAAGGTACAATTTACTTGTCAGTTCGTTCTTGTTATAGCTTTGTATTGTTACTTGAATATTGGACTGATGCAATGTGTTAAAAGATGTTGCTCAAGCTTGGTTTGAGCTATGGTTTCGATTTCGGTCATAATTATGTTGCTGCTTACTGCTTTTGTACTGTGTGTTTTGAGATTTTGCTTCATTTTTTTTTACCTCACTCAATTTGAAGGAGTATTGAGCAAGTTCTTTTTGTGTATTCAACTATAAAAATATTTAGAGTTTGAGTATTATGTGCTACTGGATATTAGTTTCAATTCAGCTTTTGATTTCAAAGTTCAGTTTAAGATCGTGGATCAATTTTTGTGGTAGTTATAATTTTCAATTTAATTATGGCCCTGTTGTATATACTGCTGCTGTTTGTGGGAGGAGCTGATTTGGTATTTTAGTATTTTAGTGGCATTTGGATTTGGAATGATGAGTTACGATGTTTTTTTTTTAAAAACCTTTGAAATGCAGATGGTATTATTGATTAACATTGTCACATGTGTTTCGATAACTTTTCGATGTCGAGCAATTTGAGTTGGTTACTGTTAGAATCCAGGTCTGTTATTGTTTGTAGTTTCCGATTTGATTTCATATGTCGTGACTTTTGTTTGACATGCCAAAACCTCTATGCTGTGATAAATACCATGAAAGTCGGTTTACTTCCTCTTGTTTTCTCTAAAAAAAAAGGGTAAGTAAGTATATTTTTGCTGGTGTACCTTTTACTGGTATGCCGTTGATCACATTTATTGCCACGTTCAAAAATAGCGGATGTCGGTTGTTGTTTTACAGAGCCTGTTTTTATGCTTGATGAGAATTGGATGAGTTGAAGATTGTGGCTATAAAAAACAATTTTGAGCATTTTGTTAACAGTGTGATATTTGGATATCAATACCGTAAGTCCCGTATGTGATTTGGTTGTATAAATTTAGTTTGCGCCATTAGTTTTTTTTTAAAAAGGAAATTTTCTGATTCAGTATGCACATTCTGTTTAGCTGAATCATGTTGGTTATGGTAGCCACATGTTTTTGCTGTAGATATCTAAAATTGAAATTGGCATTGGTAGATTTTTTCTAGTTATTTGATTTAGCTTAGAATAAATAATGGTTAGGGATAACAGAATATTATTTTAATTAATTAATCTTATACTTAGACCACTAAAACAGTTAATTTTGACTTTTCACTAATGTCAAATTTTCTAGTCTTAATTAGATTTTAAATATTTTAATACAATCTATTTTTTTTCAAATATTTTTCTAATTAATTTATCGAAAGTAGTGGGCTCTTGGGGTCTAGCATCCCTTGAGTCCTTGAACAAATGTTCTCGAGGCGCACGCCCTTGAGTTACGGTTGTTCCATTTTTCGATTTTCAACTTGTTGTTATTCAATTTAATTGAAATTTCTAAAAAGATATTTTTAAACAATTTTTATTAATTAGATATTTTATAATAAATTCCAAATATTCATTCTTTTAAAATACAATACATTTCAAAATCATTACCAAATTAATATTTTAAATATTAAAACTTTTCAAAATTATACTTTATTTTAAACTTTTTTTTAAGATATTAAACTTCTCTTCAAAACAATTAATAATGATTAACTTTTCTCAAATCAAAACTTTTTGCAATTAATTAATTTATATGAAAATTAAAACTATCTTTCTTAATTAAATTAAACTATTTTTCAAAATCAATTTTCAAAACAATTAAATTCTTGGATCTCGCCTTCCTCGAATTTTTTAAGCGACTGCTCTCGAGGTGCACACCTTGAGTTGTGACCCTTCCGATCTTATTTTCAAGAATACCTAGCACGCCTAGTCCGAGTACGCTAAACTATTCAAATTATTTTCTAAATCAAATCACGAAAGAATCGAGTTCTTGGAGTCGCGCATTCCTCGAATTTGAGAGTGACTACTATTGAGGCGTACGCCTTGAATGGTGTGTCGTTCGAACTTTCGTTTCTAAAATATTTCCATAATTATTTGGACAAGTATTCACTGTCCAACAAACACCATTTTATAATTGATGGGATGAAAAAGGTTGTCGTTGGGATCTAGCATTCCAACGATATCCCGACTAAACGGTTGTGAGGCCGACGTCTTGCTTATCAAATAGTCGTCATTCCTCCCATATTTTCAACCCATCTAACCTCGTTCCCCACCTCCGTACGGTCGAGTCTAAACCCTAGTATGTTTCTAAACCATACGTCAAATCCAAACTATTTTCTTAATTAAACTACGAAAGAATTGAGTTCTTGGAGTCTCGCACTCCTTGAATTCTTGAGTAAACACTCTTGGGGCGTACACTTTAGGATGTGGATTACTCGACCTTTCGTCTATAAAATATATGCCCTAACTATTTGGACAAATATCGTCATTGTCCATTCAAATATATTTCGTAATTATTCGAATGAAAAGGTGTTATTGGGATCTAGCATTCCAATAATATCACGATTAATTGATTGCGAGACCGACGTCTCGTTTATCAAATAGTCGTCATTCTCCATCAGATTACCTAACCAAATTCCTCTTTCTCGCCCCCGTGCGATCGAAACCTTAAACCTATTAATCTACCCTCCTTTTCCAAAACCAAAACATCCAGTACGATAAACACAAATTCCTCGCCCTCGTGCGATCTCCAACCTAAATACTTTACCGAAGAACATTGTTTAGTCCCTTCTTTCGCACATAACAAACTAATGCTTCAGCTCCCCCTAGCGAGCAGACAAGCCAACGTTTAGCAGTTAGAATGCGACCTAAACACTCGTTCATTTACCAACCCTTTTACCGTAGTTAGCCGAACTACAGCTGCTCTGATTTCTCACATCCGTTGAGAATACGTAGGCATAGGATTGCGATGATCCTAGCGAGCACTTTTCTTTCTTTCCCACCTTTAGATTCCCATACCTTTTACCAAAGAACATTGTTTATTCCTTTCTTCCGCGCATATGAACTCGTGCTTCAACCTCCCCTAGCGAGCAGTCAAGCCAACGTTTAGCAGTTAGAATGCGACCTAAACTCTCGTTTATTCCAAACACAAACCTTTTACCGTAGTTAGCCGAACTACGGCTGTTCTGATTCTTCATTCTCTTTCGAATGTAAGATACGTAGGCACAAGATTGCGATGATCTTGGCGAGCACAATCCCCTTTTTTTTATCCGTAGTCCCACGAACTACGAACGCTCTGATTTTCCACTTCTTACAAGTGAAGATACATAGGCACAAGGGCCCCAATCCTTGGCGAGCACCCTATATTAAAACCACCCATTTCCCCATTAGGAGCAAACTTTAGAAGAAAACAAATAAGTGTAGTTAACTTTACTCTCGAATCGAATCAAGAGGTTCCCGTTGAGTACAACGGACGTAGAGGGTGCTAATACCTTCCCTTTGCGTAATCGACTCCCGAACCTAGAATATTGGTTGCGACGACCATGTTCTTATCTCTTTTAAAGGTTTTATCGATTTTTTCCTATTCCTCCCTTGGAATGAATAAAGTTCGGTGGCGACTCTGTTCGAACTTTTTTTCCGCGTCCATCGCGAGGATCGTATTTTTCGAGGTGCGACAGGTTGTCACCAATTTCTCTACCTCGGTTGTTACTAAGTTTGTGTGTGGTTATAGGTCGTTACCTGTATCCCGCTTGTTCTTGGTTGTAACCAGTACCTTTGGATGTCCTGTTTTTACTAGTATCGTTTGCCTGGTCGTCACCAGTTTCTCTCCTTGAAGTCTAGTCGTTACTAGCACCCCCCCCATGCCTTTTAAGAAGTCCAGTGGTAACTGACATTTGTTTAAAGTCCAGTGGTAACTGGCATTGGTTGAAGCCCAGTGGTAACTGGCATTGTTTAAAATCCAATTGTTATTGGTATCGTTGGTTTGGTCGTCACCATATCTTTTGAAAGTCCAATGGTAATTGGCATATCTTTTGAGAAGTCCAGTGGTAACTGGCATTTGTTTAAAGTCTAGTGGTAACTGGCATTGTTGGAAGTCCAGTGGTAACTGGAACTGTTTGAAATCCAATCGTTATTGGTACCGTTGGTTTGGTCGTCACCATATCTTTTGAAAGTCCAGTGGTAACTGGCACTGTTTAAAATCCAGTCATTATTGGCATTGTTGTTTTGGTCGTCACCATCACCCCTTGTAAGACTAGTAAAAACTAGCACCCTTTGATTGTTGATTGTTCTGGTCGTCACCAGTATCCCCAGTAAAACGTCGCTTTCCCATTCAAGTCTCGGAGATCTAGTCGTTACTAGCATCCCTGGTGCGTCTGGTCTTGTTTCTGTTCTTTTCCTGAAGATCCCATTCGAACTCTTCGCTATAGGAGATTCCTAAGCTGTTTATCCCCAGTGAGGTTTGCGTCTCTTTTTCTTTTTTTCCCAGCAGAGTATCACCTCCTTTTCCCCAATGAAGTTCTGTCTCCCCGTTGATGTTGACGTCCTCTGTGTGAAAGATTCCCCTGAGCAGCGTCCTTAGTCATGTTTGAACTATCTCGCTTACTTCGCTTGGAATCTTTCCCCCAGTATGTTGAGTCCCTCATGAGTAGCTACTCGTTGTATTGTCGTTCTTTTATCTTTGCTCGCGTGTCTGCATCTGTCTTGCATTCAAACATCATAAAGCATCATCTAGATTCATAACATATCCGCATTTTTCCTTTTGCATACCATCGGATCTAAGGGACAAAATGTTTGGTTCGCTATATTTAAATACCTTTCACTACGACTTCGCGAGGATTGTCATCTTTCGCCGCCATCCAGTGAAAGATATTTAAATAGGGGCAATTGTCATACCCCAAATTTTGACCCCTTAGATCTTCATCATCATTTTAGGAGCATGTTCACAAGTTTATCTAACCTTAACCCTTTCCAAGTGATCTTTGTCAAGTTACAGGAGAATCAGGGTTTTGTACAGCCGAAATCGAGGTTTCGAGGGTTGACCGGTCAATGTTCTGGATTGGTTTTCTTTGAGATTGGGTCTCCACATCATCAAGAATATTCTATTGGATCGAGCATGAATCCAATTTGAGGTTGTTACCCAAGAATCAAAAGTAGTGAAGTTCAGGATACCCGATTTGGGTTTTCAAGCAGGAAAAGTCAACTGTGGTTTGACTTTTGATCTAAAAGGTGTTAAAATGGTGGGATTATGGTCCATAGTGTTCATATGGCTTGTTAAAGTCCATTCAAAAAGTTTCATAGCCTCAGGAGGTCCAGAGCATCAAGATGTGAATCAAAAATGTTCCTAATGACATATTGCATCTACCCATAAAATTTCATGACAATTGGATCAAGGGTTGAGGAGTAATCACGCAAGTCGGGAATTAGGGTTTCGAAAGGGGCAAGACCATTACTCCTTAACCACACATCCAAATGAAGTGGTTCAAAGCTCATTGGAAATCTCTTGACAAATCCTACAAAAGCCTCAAAGTGGTCCATGATCAGAAAATGCATAGATTTGGAGTTATGATCAAATTCATTTCAAGAAGGGAAAATGACTTAGAGAAATTTTATTTTTAAGCTTGTTTTTTAGCAACTTTGAGAGGGTTTTTGGCCAAGCTCCTTTGAGAATTTGAAATTCATGAAAGCATGAATGTTTTAGATCTACTTGAGGGCTTTCCAAAAAGTACTAGAACATCTCAATGGCATTTGTGAGTTGAGAGTTATGGATTTGGCAAAATGGTGTTTCAACACTTGAGTCCCACATTGACAATTTTTCATAAACTCATTCTTTGATCACTTGAACCTTTCTCAGCCCTTGGATTTTGTTTATTTCTGATGTTTTGATGTTTTGAAATGTAGAAGTGTGAAAGTTATGCAGAGGAAATGAAAATTTGAAGCCAAGGCAAGTGGCTTGCAAGTTGCAAATGCAACTTGCATTATAAAATTCAAAAATGCCAAAGGTGGAAAAGAAAAGCTCGGCACCATCCATGTCCCTAGTCTCCCTAGCCTCACTTCAGCCACTCTAAATTCATCATCACACTTGACTTTCAGGTTACCTCCAAGCCAAGAAAACACTTTTGAGAGATTGGAGCCAAAATCCCACTTTTCCCTCTTAGGAAGGAAATCTCTCAATTTGTCCTTACCCTCTCATTTCCCTATAAATAGAGGACTCCTATACCTCAAAAACACACAAGAGTATTCTCAAAAACCAGAGAAATTCAAAGCTCTTACTCTTTCTCTCTTTCAAATTCACAAAATCTCAAAAATCACAAAAACACCAAAAAGCTGTCTTGGCAGCCCAACCCCTAAACTCATTTCCACACCTTCAAACTCACCAAAAACCATCCACACAATGCATAAATATGGTATAGAAGTTGACCAAGCCTTGAAACCACTCAAAATCACCTTCCTCCCAAAAGTCAACTTCCATACCAAGCAACTTTGACCAACAATGCACAAAATCTGCCAAATGCTTGTCTATCCTTGTTCTTGCTGTTCTAATCACTCATACACCTCATATACATCATATATCAACTTTCCAAAGCATTGGAAACAAGTGGTGAAGCTCATTTCTCCAACTGTCTTAAGGT